>APFE030430983.1:8302-35841 GCA_000404065.3 Pinus taeda
GAGATCACTATCCTTCCTTGTTGCCATAGTGGGAGTGGGTGAACTTGTCAAAGTAGAGGAAATCTCTTGCTGGACCCTGGGAGGAGCTTGCACAACACCAAGGCTCAGGTTGTAATGGTCCTTTTTTGTTTCCTTAATACAAATAAGTCCATTCTTCTCAATGATTTGTTGTTAATGAATTATTTCATGTACTCCTTGGTCTATGTGATGAATATGCTTTGTTTTATGAACTATTCAGGTGTTATGTAATCGTTTGCTTTGTTAGTGTATGCAGGTCTTAAAGTGAAGGAGGAGCTCATCTGGATCAGCAAGGCTGGACTGCTACAACAAGCGTTGGAGCTAAGGTAAGATCGGAAAACACTTGGTTTCTCATAGAATAATGTATGTTTAGAGAAGGATTGCTCTTGTTTGGTTTGTTTGTCACTAGAGAGTCTTAGACTCCTAGGGAGGTTAGGTTTGTCCGCAAAAATAACTCTTTCCGCATGACACATATTATATGATCTATGCTTCATCTTCATGAAGGATCCACTCTGTCCTTCTCCTTCACCCTCCACAGGGTCTTTGACCAACATCAAAATCCTCTGAGTCATCATGTAATGTCTTTTTTCTATCTTAGTCCATGGTCTACTTCATGTCCTCGTGGTAGCTCTCCTTTTTTATTCTTCTTCGCAAGTATTTATTTATGTTTTTTCCTTTCTATATGCTTTGATCATCACCTTGTTGTGATAGGAAGGTAATATTGCGAATGAAAATCATCCATGACAAGGCAAAATCAGTCTTAAAATCATATATTCTATCCCTACCTAGATCATGGAATGTGTTAGAGATGGTATTTGCATATGTCATCAGTGATCAAAACTCCTCTTTTATATCATATTATTGTCCCATGTTGAATTTTTATCATTCCACCTAGGTCCTCATGCAAAAATTTACTCACTGATGGTAGCCCAATTCAAAATCCCACTCTCCCTCAAAAAATTAATATTTTATGGCCCACCTTCCTATTTCTTACTGAGCATACATTCCTTTTAAAAACTCATTTCATCATGTCTTGTGTCAGTCAAGTCTACATGAAGTCTGGTTATTCAAGGTCCCATTAGGTCACTAGGTTTCATTCCTCCAAGGTCCAATAAAAACACCATTCACTACAAAAGGCCAGTAAAAGCATGAGAGTGAAAGAAATAATATCCCTTTTTCATTCAAAGAGGATTTGTAAACATGTGACTATGGTTGCGAGAGCTCTAATTTTCATTCCAAAAATATAAGTTTTGTTTCAGACTGTAATTTTATTTCAAAAAGAGAGATGTAATAATTTTATTTATTTATGTAATTTTATGTTTATCATATGTAATAAGTCACTATTCCTAGTTGTTTACTCAAAATCTATCACCAATATCATCCAAGCAAAATTCAAAAGTAAAGATTGCTAAAACTCTAGCATCATCCATCTGCAAAGGAAAAGGTCAGAAAGGAAATTAGCAAAGAGGTCAAAAAGGTGAAATGAAACATTAGAAAGTGGATTTTAAATTTAAAATATCAAATTCACTTACCTATAAAGGACTTATTGGCTTCAAACTCAACTTCATTTTCCTCCTACCACTGATTGAGCAAACCCTAAGAGACCCTTTTTACAGTTCTGGGCGAAAATTAGTAGAATAGAGTAGGCATTGTGCGTTCTCTTCTGGCACTACATGTTCTCTTCTGGCACTGTGCATTTACCCGTCACTGCACATTTCCTTAAGGCGTTGCGCATTCCCTTAAGGCGTTGCATGTTTGTCCAGGAAGGCTACAGTCACCTCCTCAACTCCTCCAAAGTGAATTCAACCTCCAAACAAGTAAGTACCAGCTAAGGAATGTGTTTTGATTCCTCCTTGAGTCACTCCCAAAGTGTTTAAAGATTTAATTGGATATTTGGTGTTTATCCTATATCTAAACCCTAGATATTCCCCAAAACTACCCTTGCACTCTCAATTCCTTTATATACTCCCCTGCATCTCCCTTCCTTTTCCCTAAACCTTTTTATCCCAAATACCCTCTAAACCCTTTGTCCCAAAACCCTAATTCCTAGGTGCTACAACTACCTAGGCTCCCAAACCCCCCACATTGCAACAATTTCCCCCATCCCTTATATCCTCCTCCATTACATATATCCCTTCACTCACCTCCTTCATATTTACCCTTCCCATTTCTTATTCCCAAAAAACCACATTCTAACTACCTTATACCTCCTAGGGTGATATTAAACACCATGGCAGAAGAGGAATACAAACCACACAGTGAGGAAGAGGAAACATATAGAGAAGAATCAGAGGTCAAGAAAATACACAAAGGAGGCAAAATACACAGATTTGAGCCCTCGGATCTCAAGGAACTCTTGGCATCTCCTGTGACTATGACATCCTTCAAATGGATAGGCTATTATGATTTTTGTGAGCAAGTTCAGGTAGTCCAACATCATCCTAAGTTGACTAGGCTCTTCATATATAAACTCCAAGACAACCAAGTCACTCTAGCAGGTATCACTTTTACTTTATCTACTGCAATTATATCAGATGCCACCAGAATCTCAAATGTTGGGGAGAAATGGTTTAAACAAGGTGATTTGGAGAGACATTATTTTGAGCCTTACATGAAACCAAGGTACCGAAATGAAAGAAAGAGCTATTTTCCTTTTTCACACCTCCTTGACAGATATGCCCCAATGATGAAGATTATTATGAAATATTTTTCATGTGAAGGTAGATTTTTCAGGCTCTATTCCTATCACATCTGGCTTTTAATGCATTTCACTAGGGTAAAAAATGCTCAATATACCCTACTATATATTCCGGAGTGTTGAGAAGATGGCCTACATTGCCCAAAAGAGGGAGTATAAAGATCAAATGAAGAGTCTCTTTCATCATTCCCTCATTAAATCATAGTCCTTTATCATCTCAAGGAACTCAACATTGCATGGAGTACCTTCATAGCTAATCCCATATTCACTCATTCATCTACTCGGAATGTTCAAAGCATCCCTTCATCATCTCATCCTTCCACCTCCATTCCTACATCTCAGCCCATAGGTCATTCATCCTCATCTAATGAGTCAGCCTCACCATCACCTCCATCATCACCATTCCATGACCATATTCATTCACCTAACAGAGATGAAATCAAAGAACAAGAGCACATTGAACAAGATGAGGTCATCAAGCCTAAAGGGGTTGATTTGGGCACTTTGACACATACTTATCAGAGAGGACATAGGAAATTATTTGCCCCACAGATTGTGGGAGGGGCCTTGCCTTCTTCATCAGCAAAGTAGGTATAGAAGGGCAAGGAAAAGATGATAGAGACAGAGATCCAGCAACAGTAGGAGGACCTCCATGAGACAGAGCAAGATTTTGATTTAGTCTACCTAAGTGAGCATGATGATGGTGAGAGCATAAGAAGTGTCATCAAAGAAAAGGATGCACTCATCGGGGAGCTCCAAGTCAACTTGCAGAGGGAAAAATACATCATCTCATATTATGAGTAGGAAAACAAGCAGTTTGAGACCAAACATGAGCTCATGGAGATTCAACTCATCAAGGTAAAGAGGGAGGATGAAGAGGATAAGGCTTTACTTGATGGAGCATATGGAGAATACAGTGACCAGGTGGGGGAACAAGTGCCAAGAAGAAGGCCAAGGACCAGAGGCCTAAAAAGAGCATTGGAGCTAGAAAAACATAAAGAGGTTGAACTAGCTAATGAGCTCACCTAAAGTGAACAATTTGCCACAATGATCAATGAGAATTGGGAGCATTGGCTTGAGAGGGTGGACAACCACCTTGAAAATATCCTAGACAAGGCCAAAAGAGACACTGACATTCAGAGAAATATGGAAAAGTATTATTGTCGAAGAAACCAAATAGTGACGGCAAAGCTCAAGGATGTTAAGGCAAGAATTGAAGCCCTAACTCACCAAGAGGAAAAGAAGAAGCTTGATATACTTGCAGAGGCTTCACTCCATGCCTAGCCACACCAAACATCAGCTCCTTGACCAATTTTGAAGACTCTTGGTTAATTTTTGGTAAAATTATCTTTCCTGTCTTTTTTGAGGCAATTTCATATCAGCTCCTTGGTCAAACGCGCAGCATCTTAGGTGTTGTGCACTTTTTTGAGGCACTTTATGGAGGAATGGAAGCCACCAGTGGATTCAAAAGGACCAATACATCTAGGAAAACCATGTTTCCAGCCCTAGAATGCAAAACTGGTAGGTGAAAAAGGCAAAAAATACCTAAAAATTATGTTTTTGCCTCATTTCTGGACGAGGCATTGCACGTTTGAGTAGTCTTTGGAGAATGGCATTTTGGAGGGTGAAATAAATCCCATTTTGAAAACTAAGGGAAGTTTTCGAAACTAGACAGGATAAGCTTTTAAATGAGCTATCCTAGGCTCAATTTGGACATCAATAAGGGAAGAAAAAGTGGGTCTGAAGATGGCACTGTGCATTTGACATTGGCACTGTGCGTTTGACACTAGCGCTACGCATTTGACAGTTGGACCAGTTTTTCACTGTTCTTCTCCAAATTTGATTTTCACCTATGGGAAATCAAGATTTTGCTTATGTAATTGATGTGGTTTATGTAATTATTATGTTTTTACTGTTACATAGGGTAAGTACATTAGGTAAATGGCCTCCATGACTTGTAATGAATCAGTTCACTTAAGTTAGGGAGGAGTCACTTTGACCACCCTACACATTAGCTATCAATTCAGTTTTTGTTGTAACTACCCCTCCTCTCATGGATTCGACCCCTGAGGCTAAGTTGATTTTGTTTTGAGGCCTATATCATGTAATCTTTCAGTCATTCTCCAGGTTGGACTCTATTGGATGTTGTACTAGCATTTCAAACTTTGGCATGAAATATATTGGATGAGTTGCAACTATTTTGGTGGGATTCCTGTGGCATGGCATTTTGATATTGTTTCCTCTTCAGTTACATATGTGTGAATGTTTTATACCTTTCATGATCCATTTCACTTTAAATATGTTTGATTTTCAAGGTGTGATAAGCATAATTCATCTTTTATGCTATGTTTCGGGAAAATCATCATAATTTGTTTTATTTCTTCAGTTTAAAAAGAATTCATGAATTTTCATGCTCTTTTTAGCATCGCACCAGTCTAAACCATTTCATCACTATACTACAAAGTGTTAAAGTAACTTGCCTACCTTGCCCCATCATATGTCTGCAATTCTAATTCTTTTTTGCCCTGACCTAGTTCACTCTCTGACCTAATTCACTCATCCAGTGACTACCCCAATAAAAATCAAATCAAAACAACCTCTGTACTTTATACCTAACCTAAAACCATAATATATCAAGCCCTTTTGGTTTTGATCCTTTGGAGAGAGCCCTCTCCAGCCTAATAGGGCTAGCTACCAAGCCAAAATATTGGTCAGTCGTTACCTCAGCTGGACTTTTCCTCAGCCTTGGAGATCCGGAGGAGTGATAACAGAATGATTGGCTTCTGATAGGTCTGTGAGAAAGATAAAAGAAAGAGGTTTGATTAGGAAGCATAGTCAAACTCATCAATGGCTTAAGAAGGCTCTGCTGTTAATTTTTATTACACCATACACTATGAAGTAGAACTCTCCTTGGTCTAGCGTAGTGGGGGAAGATAAAGGGACAAGGTGGGAAGGCTTCATGCTTCAAGGTTGTGTCATGCACCCTAAAGAAGAAAGAGGAAGGATTGAAAGTGTATTTTTACCAATCAAGTGTGAGAGGAGACCTCCTTAGACCTTTCCTATTACACCATATACTAAGGAATAAGGCCTAAAATATCTTGAGTGTAGAGCGCATTAGGGAAGAGGGAAGGTGAAAGCTTTAGGCTTCAGGACTGTGTTATGCATTGATAGGGAGAGGAGTCCTTAAGGAAAGCACAATTTTACTTGTAAAAGATAGAGAGGAGGCTTCCTTCATCCTTCCCTATTGTGCCATGCACTTTAAAGGAATAGGAAAAGCAAGTATTGGGCACAGAGCACATTGGGGAAGGGGGAAGGGTGAAGGCTTAAGCCTTTAGGACTATGTCATGTGCTCAAATGGAGGAGGATAGAAAGACACAAATTTCTTTCACAAGGGGTCATTATTGCTTTGGTGTGCACTTTTCATTCTAGGCTAGTGCATTTTGACCCAACAGAGGGTGGTTGACCATCTAGAGTGCTTTATTCATTGAGGGAGGCCATAGGAAGGAAACCACTTTGCCTAGGAGGTTTTTCATTGCACTGGGAGGATATGAGGGTCTTTGTATTGCATTTTTTTCCTTTGAAAAAAGGTATAAGTGTTCCATGTTGTTAGCTAGGAGTGATTTATGTGTCATGCAAGGCAAAGGTAACCAAAACTCAGTGTAGTGAATCAGTATAATCAAGAAGGATCAAGTGACTACCCTTGGGAGGTTCATAATGTGCAGTAAATTTGGGTTGATCTCAAGGAGGACTTAGTGCACCATTCTTGGTGAGTAGTATTACATCATTGAGGCTCATGAATAGGTTAATCTCCTCACTTGGTAAGGGGGTTTATTCCTTCACAACTTACACTAGGTTGAAGCACCAAGAAGGGCTCCAAAATGGTTAAGTGTGAGACCGATAGAGTAAAAGAGATAAATGAATCTGAACACAACTCAAACATGGATCACACACATAAATGCCATCGACCAAGATAGAATGATACGTGGGGCTCATGGATAACAATCACACCTTGAAACGACAACAAAGGTAATAATGATGTAAAGATAAAATATCATGACTCTGAAAAACCTTCGAATTCCAACGATAGACATGACATTAAAGATAAAATATCAAAAGCCTTGAAAATCCAACAATATTTAGGCATGGTATTAATGATAAAATATCATCTCTCTGAAAAACCTTAAAATTCCAAGGATGACATTAAAGATAAAATATCACCTCTATGAAAATCCTTAAAATTCCAACAATTTTCAGCCATGGTGCTAATATTATTTCAAAAAATTATTACCATTTAATTTATTTTTATTTTCAGTTTATCATATTAATAACAATTTATTAAATATAATGTATTTTTTATATAATGTATTGAAGTCACCGGATAGGAAACACTTCAGTTATGATGAATGAACAACTTTACAAAACAAATGAATTTATATGTGATTTCGAGTTTTCGATACTCTCTCCATTAAAACATTTGTTTTTTTGGAAATTTGTGTCAATATTTTATTTTTTAATGTTTTTTAACATATTTCATTATTGAGAAAATTATATATTTTTTATTTTCAATAATAATAATAATAATTTAATATTTTTTTTCCAAAGAAAAAAATGAACTTTTTGTAATCATAATAAAAAGTTACATATACATGCCGCAGCTCCTTTTGTTGTATGATAAAGCATCATAACACCTGCTAGAAGGCTATTATTCCTTCCTTTAAATGAGAGTAATGGGTCATTTTGAGCGTAAGCAGAGCCTCCTCTGGTGAGGAAAACAACTCCCTTCCTCAGTGTTATCAAAAAGAGTCAAACAGTTTATAGTTTTTGGTAACAAAAACATTTGCTAGCATCTTTCTCCAGGCTTCCTCTATCGAGGAAAACAACCCAAGATGAAAAAGAATGTGCATCACTAACATAAAAGACTAGAAACATATTTCATTAAGCAGACTTTCCAGCTATAAGAAAAAAAGAAACTAGAAAGACCAGGGCTACTATGTGCTGAAGAATGCAACCTATACATAAGGAGGCTGGTCCGAGAGGTGAATGCCTCCATTGTTTTCCTCCTTTATTCTCCAGCTGCCTAGATCTTGTTGTAGACCTTCTTTAGAAAGCTTGTCTGCAGCGTCGTTGCGATCCCTGTAGATATGATAAATGGAGAAGGCGTTAAAAGATAGTTTTAAATGTTGAATATCTTCTAATAAATGATACAAAATATAATTTTGACATCTGCTTTGATCATTTGCCCATTTGATCACATTTAATGAATCCCCAAAAATCTAAACTGTGAAGATGTTCCTATGAAGCAGCCAGCATAGAAGAATCTTAAGAGCGTATTACTCTGCATAGTTATTGGAGCCACTGCCTAGTCCTACAGAATCTTTTAGAGAATGTCTTTCGGTAATATGAATGATTAAACCTGCTCCTGCTTTGTTATTTTGAGAGGCTCCATCAAAGTAAGCCCATGGCACTCCTTCCTTAATTTGTTCTTCTTTAATCTGTCTGGGCATCCTTTCTTCCTCTGAATCCGGTATATTTGAGTAAATTGAGGTACTCTGAATGGAAATTGATTCCATCGATGTTTCCTTGTCCTGAAAGATGACTCTATTTCTTGCAATCCAAATGCCCCAACAGATAATAGGAGGCAGATTTCTCAATTTCCAAGATTGATTTGAGTGCCACCGTTTGTGCCAAGCTTCAGATATATTATCCCCTTTCCAGGCTATCGGTAACTGAATAACCTTCTCAACCTCCTTCCATACTTTGTTAACAATAGGACAGCCAACAAAAAGGTGCATTATGGTTTCAGAGTCATTTTTGCACATAACGCATCTTCCTGGTCCTGATTTAAATCTAGATTGCAGAATGTCCCAAGTAGGGACTTTTCCTTTTAAGATACACCAGAAGAACAATTTTTCTTTTGCAAGGCACTTTAACTTCCATATTGACTTTACCCACCAATCGGGATCTCCCTAGCCTTTTTTTGTCATGAGGAACTTGTATCCAAATTTTGGAGAGTAGATTCTAGAATCAGCGTGAGCCCATACCAGCTGATCTGGTTTGTGTTTAAGCCTTACATTTGATCTAGAGAGTTCTTGAATGTAAACCTTCCAATTATTCCACCATTGGGGATGAAGGTCCAATTCCTCTCCTGATTTCCAAGCTTGTCCCCAAATGGTTGAGTGACCTATTTTTTCTGCCTGATTTAGGAAAAATATTCCTTTAGACTTGAGATGCCTATTCAGGCCTAGAGGTAGTGCAAAGTTCTCATTACACCCCACCTAGGGGTCCCTTCCAATTCGAATGTTCTCACTGTTCCCAACCTACCATGACAATCCTTGTTCAATAACTTTGAAGGCATCTAAGGTTGCCCTCCAGACTATTGACACATTTCCTCCTTTTTCTGGGTTCCTTATCCAATTCTCAAGAGGAGTGGGGTAAATGTATTTCCATTTCACCACTTTCGTCCATAGGTTATTCATGTTGATGATTCTCCACATTGATTTTGCCGCCAAGGAGGATCCAAAAGCTTCGATGTCTTTTATTCCCCACCCTCCCCATTCTTTTGGCCTTGCCACTTTTCCCCAGGCTATCCAGGGTAGCACTGAGTCTTCCTTTGCTCCAGCCCATAGAAATCTGCTACAGATTCTTCTCATCTTTCCCAAAATTCCTTTGGGAACCCAGGTCAATGCAACCCAATAAACTGGGATTGCTAGAAGGACTGATTTAATTAGAGTTAGCCTTCCTTCTCTGGAAAGCCACTTAAAGCTCTAGTAAGAAATTATGGCCTCAATCTTCACTACCAACCAATTCCAGTCATGTTTCCTATAATTGTCCGGTTTCAGCCAAAACCCCAGGTATTTGAAAGGGTCCCCAAGCTTATAAACATCAAAGGGAAGAACTGAGGTAAGTTGGCTTTCCTCCTGTCTATTAAAGCCTTCCAGAATGAGTTGTGATTTCCTGTAATTTACTTGCATCCCAGTTGCTTCCATGAAGAGCTCGAGAATCTTCTTAATCTCTTTTATTTCTGGCTGGTTTCCATTACTGAAGAGTAAAATATTGCCAACAAAAAGAAGATGCATGATGCATAAATTGACTGCAACCTCCAGACCTTTGATTATTCCTTCCCTTTTGGCTTTTAGGATAAGCTGGCTCAGCCCTTCTACTACCAGAAGGAAAAGCAGAGGAGACAAAGGGTGGCCTTGTCTGAGTCCTCTTTGACCTTTGAAGAATGGAGAGGCAGCTCCGTTTATAAGAACCACATAATTGACATTGTTGATACATCCCATAATCCAATTGATAAATACAATTTTAAAACCCAGGTGTGTTAACAGCATCCGGAGGTAGGTCCAATTGATTCTGTCGTAGGCTTTTGACAGGTCGATTTTAACCACTACTCCTTTTCTTTTCATCAATTTCACACTATGAATTGTCTCTTGAGCCACCCCTATGGCTTCATGAATTTGGCGCCCTTCCATAAAACCAAACTGTTCGTTTGAGATGCACCTGGACAGGATTGGCTTTAATCGGGTAGCGATCACTTTTGCTATAATTTTATAGATGTTGTTGCATAACGAAATGGACCTGAAGTCTTCAAACGATTCAGGGTTTTATTTCTTAGGAATAAGGGCTATGAAGGTTGAGTTAAAATGCGCATAAACCATAACTTTTCTTCTGGATTCTTCAATCACCTATGTTAATTCTGAGCCAATCTGATCAAAGAAATGCTGGAACAATTCTATAGGCCACCCGTCAAGCCCAGGACTTTTATCTTTGGCCATAGATTTTATGATACTCTCCACTTCTTCAGATGTGACTTCACCCTGCAAGCCCTCAGCTTTATCCTCCTCCACATAATGAGGAAAACACTCCTTGCTCAGAGAATAAATTTTGAAAATGGTTCCTCCCCATGATTGAGAGAGATTTCAAAGTATTGGCTTCTCTACCTTCCTCATCCTTTAGCTTCCATATGGTATTCATTATCTTCCTCCCTTTTGCGTAATTGTGAAAAAAAATTGTATTTTCATCTCCAGTTGATAGCCAAATTTCCCTGCTTTTCAACCTCCATTCCTCTTCTCTGTCCAAAATAATTTTACTTCTCTGCTTTTCTAACAACAGTATTCTATCCTTCGACTCCTGAGATTCGTAACCATTCGATTCAGGATTTTCCAATTCCCCTAGCTCCAGATTGATATTCTTTAAGACTTCATTTTGATTATGCTTCCTCTTTTTTGCCCAATCCATCGTGGCCTTTTTCAGCCTTTTCAAATTTTCCATGAAAAGGAAACTCTTAACTTCCATGGCATCCCTGCTCGGGTGTTGCCAAGTTTCGTTAAAGAGATTTATGAAAGATTCCTCCTGCAACCATGAGGCGTTGAATTTGAAGGGTGTTGTCAGCTTTAGAGGAGGCTTAGAAAGTTCGAGTAAGACTAGGAAATGATCCGAATTGCCCCCCTCTCCTACCCACTGTTTGAATACCGGGATTCTGGAGGCTAGATCTTCACTCAAAAGAAACCTGTCAAGTCTTTTTTCTATTCTAGCGTCACTTGATCTACGATTTCTCCATGTAGGTTTCAGTTTAATCATGTTAGCCTCTATTAGATTATGCGATGAAAAGGCATTCAAAAATAAATCTAATAGGGGGTCTTCTCTGGATGAGGGACCCCATGCCTCGGTGATCCCAATGGAGAAATTAAGGTCACCTCCTAACACCAGATTCTGGTTTTTCATCACTGCTTTAGCCAGAAGGTTGTTCCAAAAAGAGACTCTCTCCTGACATGGCCCGTATATATTTATGATTAATAGAGGGATGTCAAATTCAGGTGTCGCGGCTTCTATCCCCAAAACTTGATTCATCCCCCATATGTTGATGAGTTTCATTCTTCCTTCCCTGAAGCCTATAGCCAGACCTCTCGAGTGACCATTGGAGTCCAATGCTTGAAAATGCCACCCCGGGAGAGTGGAGCATAGGGATGACACCACTTCTGAGCTTAATCATATGGTCTCTTGCAGCATGATTACTTCTGGATTATAATGTTGTACCAACTCCTTCAGAGCCAGTTTTTTGGGTTTACTGGCTAAACCCCTACAATTCCAAGAAAGAATAATCATTTTGACCCATCTCCACAGGGTTTCGCCGCTCTAAGCACCCCATTAAATGACAGTTGTTTACCATCCGCCACGTCAAATTTTTCTTTTACCTGAGCCTTAGACAAAAAGGACTTACGTCCCCTTGACTTCTTCATCGAGATTTGTGGTACCTCCATACCTAAACCTCCGATCGAGTCTCTAGAAGTTGGTCTTTTGTCGAGGGATCATAGGTTATAATGGCATGCAGGTTTGGAAGGAGAGATTTTTATATTGCCGGTATCATATGGAGCCTCTTCACAGTTCAGATTGATCATGGGCATGGATGCAATGATGTTTTCAACCCATGAGTGTTCAACAGATGAGAGACTATGCGAATTTGATTTTAAGTATGCATCTTTTTCTTCAAAAGGAGGAGGTATAGAAGGAAAACAAGAGTCCAGATGCGTACCCATCGTGACTTCACGGATGCCTTCAGATACTTCTTTTGTGACTTACGGTGCTCCATTCCCTGATCCAGTAGGAGATCCTTCTCCAAGATCTGGTCACAAGGCTTGATGTGCCTGCAATGGAGCCTTCTTCTTCTCGATTTTATCCACTTCCATAACGTCCTCCACTTGGACCACCTCAGTCTCTTTTCCTGTTGATACCACCTCTGTTTCGGCTTTATTTTGTCTCCTCCTACGGCGAAAACCAAGAGGGCAGTCCCTTGCAAGATGTCCATACTCATGGCATCTGTGACACCTGAAAGGCAGGTGTTTGTGGTCCAAAGGCTGATCAAAACTTAGGTCTTTGTACTGAATTTTTATAATTTCCGCTAGGCCTTCTCCTTGATTAAAATTGACCAATATCCGGGCCATGGCCTTATACCTTGTTTCTATGAAAGACATATCCGTTTCTAGATAAGTGCCCAACCTGATACCAATGGACCTGAAAACTGATTCTACCCATAGAAAGGGAGTTAGACCAGGGGCGCGGACCCAAACTGGGAAAGATTCTACCTTTTCGCATTGTGCATCGAATAGTGGTGTCCATCGCCTGAAAAGAACAGGATGGTTCCCAAATGCCCAATTTTTCGCCATCACCCAGTCTGCCATTTCCTTCTTTTCGAACTGAATCATAAACCATCCTTTTGCTAGAACTGAAACATTGTAGGATTTATCTGGGGCTACCTTCCATTGTTTCTCTGCCCAGTTTTGTATGAAATTGGCTGAATATTTTTTCCCCCAGGCTCGTCCTACCAATGTGCATTCTGCCACCTCCATAGCTTCCTCTATTTGGACGTCCACTCCCAAAACAAGATTTGCTTCTAGATTTTTCTTGATTAATTTCTATTTCTTCCTCTTCTCCCCAACCTGCCTATTGCCTGTACCCTCTTCCCTTCCTTCAGTGACATCCTCCCCATCTGTCGCTTTTGTTTGCTGCGAGAAATCCTTTTTGCCTGTTGGTGTTGTTCCTGATGGTATCTCTGAATCAATAAGTCCTACAATACCCCTGGCCCCTGCTCCTCTTTCCACTCCCTTTCCTAAACCCTCCTCTTTTGGCTGAATTCCTGCATTTTCTCCCGAGCCATCCTTCCTACACCCCTCATCCACTTCAGATCCACTATCTCTGGCTCAAATATCACTCTAGGGTTTACCAAAACCCTTGCTATAGATGATCTCGTTACAGCCGGCGATTTGCCTTCTTTGACCAGCCCTAGATCTGATTTGAGCCCATCAATTGGGCTATTCCAATACCAGTTTTTAGGGCCATGACCGAAGACCACATCTTCAAGACCTCCAGAATAAGGATGAGCAAAAAAGAGGGGCTTTGGATTACTTACTTGGGAGACTTCCGCCTGGGGGAAACACTTCTTCTGAGTATTCGGTTCTTGGAGGTTTAATTGGATAGGGGCCTCCTGAATTCCCTGCCCTACCAGCCCCAAATTGTCTTCCAGAAATTCGATCGAGGCCCTATTGTTCCATGGCTTTTGCAGATCTGGACTCTGCTTCGAAATCCCATGGTGATCACTTGACCCGAAAAATTGTTCAATGTTTTGAACCGTTAGGTCTTTTACCCACACCGACAGTATATCTTCTGGTTCTGGATCGAGCTCAACGGCCTCATTAGGGTTGACCATGATTAGTGCTCCTGCTTAGACCCTAATACCGCTAAAACAAACCACTCTGGGCTTAAGTGAGAGGGTAAAATGGAGAGAACAACAGCTATGTTTTCCGACGAATAGAGACTTAGGCAATTTTCTGATGTTGAGAACATGAAACCTTCAGCTGTGTCCATGATTTGAAGCCTGACCGTCCACATTTCAAACCGGGCCTTCAGATCTTGCCAGATGTCTTCCTCTGCTACCTTCTCCAGCTACTCCTTCTGCGTAACCCTCGCTGCGATTGACCATCTTCCAAACCAATCTTTACTTTTGCGAAGAAGTCTTAGGCTCTCGGCCCTATTGGTTGCAGTCCTCGCACCTGTGACCGCGACCTAGGACCTGCGGCCCCATCTCCGCATATTCTCATTAATTTTTTTATTGATTATATATATCATAATTTAATATTAAAATTAAATTATTTTCAATTTAATAAATCAAGACTAATAAACATATTAAAGATTATGCAACAAATTTTTTGTCTTCAATGTTATTTCTCTTGTTGAACTTATAATAATATGCACCATTCGGGTTGCACGGGAAAAAACTACTCTGCAACCCTAGCAGACCTGTGACTCTGCCATGAACTAATCTCAGCCGTGAATCTGATCCTCTGACAGCACCAACAATGCTACAAACCGGGGGGATGCCTGCTAGGTCATAATGACAGAGGAAGCCAGGGGGGGAGAGATCCTCTCCTACTGGGACGTTGCGGCAGGGGATTCCCGCCAGAATCCAAGCAACCAGTCGCAAGCGCAGGAAATGAACCAGATGAATGGACTTGTCCTCGAGGTGTGGTGGTATGCTTGTAGCAGGGGAAAATGTTTGCCATGTGCAGCAGAGAAACCGAGATTCATCATCCTGATGAACAAATTGGAGAGATACAGAAGCTTCATGAAGGGCCACGCATTGATCTGCAAATTCATAGGAGTGTGGCCGACGAAAGGGCCATATCGAACTTAAGCTGGGAGCCAAAGGCTTCTTTATGGTAATCTTCTCAAACTTGCAAGATAAAGAAAGGGTATTTGAAAATGGCCCCTATTTCCATTATAATGTTGGTCTGTTCATGAGATATTGGGAGGAATGTTATGACCTTGACAAGGAGAAATTCCTAGCAGCCTCGGTATGGGTAAGATTGTTTGGCCTCCAAATGGACTTTTGGGACCCAAAAATATTAGAGGGCATTTGGAATACTATAGGAATTTTTTCAAAATAGCATAAACGACAAAAAGAGGCTAATATATATCCTATGCAAGAATCTGTGTATATATGAACATAGCAAAACCCATACATGAATCTGTGGAGCTAGAATACCATGAGGAGGTTTGGCAGCAGACCTTAGACTATGAACATATCCCGTTCAAATGTTGAAGGTGCCATGAATATGGCAATTTATTCGAGGAATGCCCACTGAACCTGGAGGAGATGGAGAATAAGGACAAGCAACCGAAAAACCCACAAGACAACAAGGAAGGGTTCCAAGAATTTAAAACCAAGAGGAGGCAACCGAAGGAACCCTATAACCCAGGAAAAGAACACCAAGCCCAGTCGAGTAGTAAAAATAGATTTGAAGTATTACAGGTGGAAGAAGAAGAAGAAAGTGAAACCCAACCTATGGATTATTAGGAAAAAGGAAAAGAGAGCAGCTCTAGTCAAGCCAAACCAACACCCAAGACGAAATCCCAAAGAGAACTCGCAGACAAAGAAGAGAAAGAAGAACAAGTAGGGATGGAAACCACCACAATGGAAATCAACCCAAATAAGGGGAAGGAGCTTAGTATGGAAGAAGAAGTCCTAAAGAAATCGTTGAATGAATGGAGACACTCAGATGAAAGATTCATTCCAGAAGACCAAAAGAGACTGTACAAAGAGACTTTCCAACAATATCAAGCCAAGCAAGGACAGGGACAAGTTGAGATCGCAGAACAATTGGGGATGCACCAGGAAAACCCCCATGAGTATCAAAACAAAGCAAAAGGGGGTTAGAAAAGGGGTTTGAGAAACCTACAGGAATCTATACAGATAATGGGAGAAATGTTGGTGAACATAGATAGGGTGGTACCGTTGTCTGCGGTGTACCAACAATTAAATAAAGTTTCCTAATGATAGTAACATATTGGAACATAAGAGGCCTAAACAGCCAAGGAAAATAGAGATACTTAGCACAGAGACTAAGAAAAGAGAAACCTCAATTCATGCTTCTTCAACAAACTAAGATCACAGGAGGGAAACTAGAAGAAATCCTAAGTAAGATGAAACTGAGGTATGAGGGTATGGCAATAGATGCAAGAGGAAGCACAGGAGGGATAGAAATTTTGTGGAATCCAATAGAGGTAATTGTAGACTATTGGATAGGCATGAAATGCATCCTCACAGGGTGGTTCTGCCTCATAGGAAATAAAGACTTATTATTTCCATCTACAGTTTATGGCCCGCACATCCCAATAGAAAAGGAAAACTTCCTCCAAAGGATAAAGACTCTAAACCAAATGCATGAGGAAAAGCTATGGTTGTTAGCAGGTGACTTCAACCTGACAACTATGTTAGAGGACAAAAAAGGAGGAATGCGAAGGGAGGAGCCAGAAATGGAGAAATTGAGGGATATCCAAGAAGAGCTTCACCTGGTGGATATCCCTACAATTAATGGCAAATATACGTGGAACAACAGATGGGGAGGAAACAGGCAAATAGTGTCTCGTCTCGATAGATTCTTGGCAACAAAAAATCTAACAAGAAAATATGTTTACTATGAGGCATCTATCCTACCTTTCCTGGGTTCGAATCATTGGCTAATTATACTAGAAGTGGACACGAAACAAGGAAAATCAAATAGACCCTTCAGGTTTGAAGCCTTTTGGTTAAGAGAACCGACCTTCACTGAGAAAATGAAGGAATGGTGAAACGAGAGCAAGAAAGAAGGCTGAAATCTAATGCATACTTTCCCACTCCGAATCAAAGATCTTAAAGGTAAAATAAAAAAATGGAACAAGGAAGAGTTTGGCAAAATTCAACAGGAGCGGGAATTAATCTAGGCTAAGACGAGGAAAGTGCAACAACAGATAATAAATGAAGGCAGAATTGATTCTTTATTGGAGGAAGAAGGGCAGTCAATAAATAAATTAGAGGAAAGGAGGGAACAAGAAGAAATAATATGGAAGCAGAAATCAAGAATCCAATGGTTAAAGGAAGGGGAAATGAATTCTAGGTTTTTTCACAAAGCCATGATTCAACACAAGTAGCAAAATAGGATCTTCTCCTTAGTCGATCAGTAAGGAAACCGCCTAACTCAAAAGGAAGATATGGAGAACTTGATGGTTCAACATTTTCAAATCCTACTGAAAAAACCCAATCTAGACGGGGTGGAGAATATAAACAGAATAACTCGGCATATTCCCCAACTAGTGAGCAGGGACCAGAACATGGTCCTCCTAAGGGAAATCTCGAAGTTAGAGGTAGAAGAGGTCATCAAAGGCCTGGAAAAAAACAAAGCACCAGGCCCAAACGGGTTTACGGTTGAATTCTTTTAGGAAACATGGTTCTTCAAGGGGGATGATATTGTGAAACTAGTGGAGGAGTTCCGACGCAATAAGAAAATGCACCCAGCCCTGAATTCCACCTTTCTTGCCCTCATTCCCAAAATGGACAACTTGGAATAAATGCAAGATTTCCAACCAATAGCGCTCTGCAATGTAATTTACAAAATCATGGCTGCAATCATGGTGAATCACCTCAAACCTATCCTACCTGGATTAATCTCTCAAGAATAGACAAACTTTGTTAAAGGGAGACAAATAGTAGATGGTATTGTGATGGCTCAAGAGGTAATACACTCACTAAAGACCAAAAAAACCAAAGGGATGCTGGTAAAATTAGACTTATCGAAAGCTTATGACTGCCTGAGTTGGAAGTACCTACAAGGAATATTGAAGGTGTTTGGATTCAACTCAATATGGATAAACTAGATAATGTCGATGATATCAACCTTGATCTTTCCAATCCTCCTCAATGGGACGCCCACATAGGCGTTTAATGCAACCCGAGGGCTCAAGCAAGGTGACCCAATGTCCCCGTCTCTGTTTATACTGGTTGTGGAAGGACTAGGAAGGTATGTAAAAGAGAAAGTACAAAGGGATCATTATACATGTCTCAAAATGTGGGGTAATGGTTTACTGTTAACTCATTAACATTTCGTCAATGACATAATGATTTTCGGGCAAGCAACCCTTAAGGAATTCAGAGGTCTAATGGAGATCTTGAATGACTTTACGAGCGCTTCTGGGACAGAGATAAATAAGGAAAAGTCGGATATCTTTTTCTTTAAAATGACAACCCCATCGCAAGCCTTCATAGCAAGAATAATGGGATTCCACATTGGTAATATCCCCTCAAAATACCTAGGAATATAGCTAAATGAACAACAAACTAGAGTGGAAAACTGGAAGACCTTGCTGGAAAAAATCCAAGGGAGAATGCAAAATTGGACATTCAGATCACTAAATATGCCAAGTCATGTTATACTACTGAGAGCAGTGCTCCAGTCGATTTCGATTTACCAATTATCTAGCCAAGCAATGCCCAAAATAGTATGCCAAAGTATGATTGACATTTTCAAAAAAAAATTATGGCAAGGGCCCAAAAAAAAAATGGGCCCTGCTATCATGGAATTGGCTTAGCAGCCTCTCAAAAAAAGCGAGTTAGGTCTTAGAGACCCATACATTCTCAATCAGGTCATGGGGGCAAAGCTTTAGTGGAGATGGATACAAGGAGGAGCACATCTATGGAATGAAATATGGGGGAGGAAATATGGAATTCCAAGTTTTATTGAAGGAAGGCTAAGAGTCCAAGAAAACGGGATCAACCATATGGAACTTAGCATCAGAAAATAGAGAACTGATAAGAACTCATAGCTTTTGGGAAATGAGGAGAGGAGACAAAGAAAAATTCTGGGATGAGGCGTGGCGGCAGAGAGAGAAACTCCACAATAGACCTGATCTAAGAGTATTATGTCAATTCACCAATAACCCTGCAAATCAGACAATGAAAAACTTTTGGAGCTTAGCCCTAGGAGAATACTATAGAAAATGGAAACAAAAACAAGATTTGCCAGGTAGATGGAAACCCAAAAAATTGCAATAGCGGAAGGGTCAGATATAATAAGGTATGGGTATAAAATCAAAGGGATGTTTGCGATTAAAGAGGGCTATCGTCTGCAAGCATAGCACCACTTGTAACAGGGGCCACAGATATGGGACAGAATCTGGCAAGAAAAATCATGGCCGAAAATCTTTCTCAGCACCCTAGAGATGTCTGAGGGGTCGATTTAGTCCAAATGTGAATACCTTCATGCAAGTCACTTCACACACTATCCTGACCTGTGAGACCCTCGCGATCTGCTATAACTGCCTTCGCACAACCCTAACCCGGGGCTAAGATGCTTTCGCGCTGCTAGGGGAGCGATCTACGCTATTTCCCCAAGTTACACCGTGTATCTTACTTATCTTCTTACAATTGTTAGTTAACTTCGTGTAAATAGATACCTTATCTCAAATTTACTTAATCAACACAATCATATAAGTTCGCACACCATATACACTGTGAAAATGAAATTCATACCTAATATACTGGAAGCATAAAAACAGTAAATAAATACACATGAATCGTATAAAACTTCTCTTTATTAATGCTTCAACGGTTATAGACTCAATCTGCCCTGCACACTCAGCTGCAGGGGTCTATGCACTCAATTGTCGACTACTAGACCTTTACGCACTTCGCTGCAGAGCCTTCTCCTACTCTACAACCCAAAGACTCAACTCTACACTTCAAACAAGACTCAATTCTTCATCCTTTCTTTTCTTCTTCCTCACTGATTTACAACTTAGAGCCTCTCTCTATTTATACAACATTACATTACAAAATTAAGGGTGGACAACCCTATGACTCATGTACAAACTTCGCGCTCCACACCCACAAAATGTAGAGTCTTTACATCAGATTTACATCTTTTCACCAAAATATGTGCTTTAAGCCCCAAAACTTCCCTTGTGGGATCCCACGCCCAACAGGCCCCCAACACAAACATCGTGACTGGCCCTTGAGTCACTATGTTGGTGTAGATATCTTTGCGTGAAGACCACCCAACTCTTCCTGGACTGCTACAAGATCGGCATCGCACTGAACAGTTGCCTATTGTACTTCCTGGACGCGTTGTTCAGAGACTGTTGTAGTTGAACTGCTGTCCTGCACCTATTCCTGCATTCCCTGCATCTGCATGAGCTTGGCTTCAATCGAGGTTGTAATGACGAATGCCTCATCGATCCATGGTTGTACGTGTGCCTTCAGGATAGCTTCCTTATGTCACGCAACGTCTACCTGCTCCTTGAGCACTTTTTCCTACTGCATCCACGCAAGCCTCTGTGTAAGTGTCACCATCTGCATGGTCCCTTTTATGTCATCATACTGTTTCTGCAACTCGCACGCTTCTATTTCCAGGCATTGTATGTTCGGGTCCTCCTACAGAGTGGTGAGGACCTCAAAAGATTCTTCAAAAAGTTTGTTGCAGCCCTTCACTGCACTGCTGATCTCTGTTATTCCTGTTGTAATGGCGTTGGCACACTGCTCTTTCACCTCTTGCAGAGTTGAAGGTTGCACCTTCAATTGCAGCTATGTTATCTGAAGGTTTAGCTCCAGCTGAACCTTAGTGATCTCTTCTTTCGTGTCGTGCACCCCTTCTGCTAATCTTCGAATGCGCACCTCTGCTGGGATGGCCAACTCAGGGACCATCTAGCAGGCTTCCTCGGCCACCTACACTAGCTCCCTGTTCTGTGTGACAACCTTGTCGTGTTGTAGGCTCAGTTGTTCCATATTAATCTGCTACTTGCTCATCACCTAAAGCATACGATTCTCCCTAGCCCGCAGTTCTGCAATCACTCCATCCTGCAGAACATGGAGCGTCTCCCATTGGAGGACAGCCATGTTTATCCCAACTCCCTTCAGCGCATTAACCATAGGCTTGTCGGCCTCATTTTCTGTAACCAGTGCACCTTCTGGTAGCACTATAGTGTTGGTTATGTGGGCGCGCAGCATTTCCTTAGCTACAGTCGTGGCTAATGCGAGGCTGGTCGACAGAGTACCAGCCTAAGGAGTGGGCACCTGCAACTCTTGTATCTATGCCCGAAGGGCCCCCAACAGCATCTGATTTTCCTCGGCGAACTCCTAGAGGGCCTCTGGGGTGACATCACGCACTGTCTCCCCTATATCATTTAGATCCCCCTCAGTGAGCGCGATCGGGTCGAAAGAAGTCTTGGAGGCTTTCGACTTCTTTCGCGGCCCCACCTGATCTCTTGAGCGTTGCCACTTCAGCTATGTGGACAATGTCTATGGATTCATGCCACCTTCCTCTATTTCGGTCTCCTGTTCAGGCGTGGGCAACTTCTAGCCCTCCCACCCCTTCTCTCCTGCCATTACCAAGATGTTGGAGTAGGTTTGATTAAAGATTATGGTTTACTAGGAACTTTTTCCTTCCCTCCTCCTAACGTATCACCTTTTATTGTTAATATTCATATGATTTCATCGAACACTATTGCATTTGATGATCCTCGAATCGTACCTTCTGATTCTGAGGTGGATTCATTTGATGGTGTGTTGCCTATGAGTCCTTTTAAAATTGCATATCAGGTTGTACAGTCGTTTTCTGATTCCTGACCAATCACGAGGATAGTTTGTTCCCATCTCAACCTCGTTAAAAAATGAAACTAGATGTCGCGAGGATAGTTTGTTCCTGTCTCAACCTCATTAAAAAATGAAACTGGATATTGCGAGGATATTTTTTTCCTGTATCAACCTCATTAAAAAATGAAACTAGGAATCATGAGAATAGCTCCTTGTCTTGTGTCAAGCTCGCTAAAAAATGAAACAAGGAATCTTGAGCATAGTTCCTTGTCTTGTGTCAAGCTCGTTAAAACATGAATCAAGGATTTTAGAGCATAGTTCCTTGTCTTGTGTCAAGCTCGTTTAAAAAATGAAACAAGGGTTTTGAGGATAGTTCTTTTCCTGTGTCAACCTCATTAAAAAATGAAACAACTCCCTTTCTAAATCGAGTCTTTGAAGTCTTTCCAAGATCTCGAAAGCAAACCTTCATTCCATCCACCTGGTTGAATGAAATGAAGCTTGGGGGGCATGTACCTTGATTTGTGTCGTTATGCTGGGGGCATACGAACTTATAACAAGCATAGTTTTTCGTTTCAAGCATGTGTAAAAATGAACCCATAACCATTTTACATCTCGTGATTGTCGTCTTTATTCGCTAACTTCTGCTAGATGAGCCTTGGTTGTTTTCATTCCATTGCCACCATCTCTTTGGCTGATCATATGCTTTCACTTGCTTGTTTTTCTTTCCTAAGGGACTGCAATTATGAGTGGTTTTGTTAGCCAGCCACTTAACCATTACATGTTTTGAGTAGTTGCACCATTGTTGGAACCATTTGCTACCCTTTATACCACTCGTTCCTCTAGGACGAGTCTTCTTTAAGCTCTTTTCTGACTCGTAAAATATGAAAATATTGTCGAGTTTTTCTTTTTAACGAGATATTCATTGGGACGCAATGGTAATGTGGCACCGAAAGCAGGTTTAACAACCCTGCTTTCTCTACTTTGTGCAACCACTTGTGTGGCTCCAACTCTATGACTCCCGCCACTGTGTTTTTCTTCGGCCGCATTAGCTGCGCAGTTGCCAAGTGTGGGAATTTATCATGGTCTGCGAGATCCCAATCTTCAAACTTTAGAACCGGCACCCATCCTAAGTGCGCTCCTTCAAAAATCATATCGTCAAGGAGCAGCGGAGTCTATAGAGAGCTTTTTCTCTCATCTAGGTCCTTAGGCACCCTTCCTTTCCCTTTCCACGGATACGTGGGCAACTTGGTCAGAGGGTCCACACCCTGTGACGTAGGCAAGTTCCCTCTGTGGACAGAGGCAACCCCTCTAACCCTAGAGTGGGTCTAGTCACAACAAAGACAATACCAAAGCAAATTTCCTTAGAAATTTGATACCATGAAGGCCTACCTTCAAATCGTCATTCGATGAAGTCCCTGTTGTGTTGCTCCAGCTCTCGTTCTTCTAATCACTTGTACCTGAGAACAACATAAAGAGCATGACCACGAACATAATAGAGTACGACAAAAACATTCTACTTAAAGAGTCAAGGAGCTTCAAGCTATCAATACGCAATTCGACATAAGATATAGGAAATAAGCTATTGATTTGTATTAATGTAAATTGAAGTAAAACTTACAACCAAGCCTTGACATCGTAAGTCTCCTTGAAGGGTCCTGTCAGCATGTCTCTGCAAGCATCCACTCATGAACTGTCTCCCAAAAGATGAATAACTCTCTCTCCTACCCAAATGCTAATGCTAGAACACTCTTGCAATCAAGCCAACTCCACTCAAAACCATCCCAAGCCAAGTTATGTAAGAGGCTACTTCCACACTCTAGAAAAACTGTATACTTTTACTATTAAACTCTTGAACTCTAAAGCTACCAAACTAGCTGATCTCAACCATGGAGGATGTATTTATAGGAGGAGGAGCTTCCATAAGAGATGGGAGAAAGAGCTTATCCCTTTGAGAGGTTTCACAAAAGGTGGAACAACCATCCCAAAGGAGAGAGGCGAGCTCATCTGATCCAACAACCAACCCTAGGACCGCCCATGAAGCTGTTACACTTCGAAGCTTCGATGAGTTGTTTAAAAAACTTGCCACAATGGTTGGAACAACTATTGTCCTACGACGACCCAAAAACATAGGTAAAAAGGGTCTACTTCAGGAGTAGTGAACTGAGGTATTCTTCCTGAGATGACAAGGAAGACATTGACACATAATTTGCAATATGATACAAGGCAGATGTCAATAACATGGACCCACAATGTCCAGGATCAGAGAATGCAGGGTCGGTGACAAATTACTATGTAACAAATGCCCCCTAAAGCATGAAGGCCGAGAGAGTGTGAGGGGTGAAATGCTTTACGAATCCATTACTAAAACAGAACACTATCACGAAGAACCTGCAAATGCAAGTACAATTGATATATTTGATACATGAGTACATAGTGAAAGGAGATACATGTGCATAAGGCATGGGCATAGCCATCCGGAAGATAAACATAAACAATATGTGGTATGGACGCAACCATCCAATCAAAAGGACCATATGAAAGACTCAGGTATGGTCACAGCCATCCAATCAAAAGAGTCATGTATACAATCATGAATCAATCCACGCAACCTGGACTTGTGTAATCTGAGCCCATGGTCTTGAATCCCAAATTCTAATATGCGAATAGATGTGCTGAAGTCGAACATACTAGAAAATTGCTTGATTACCGGTCAATGATGTAAACTGTTAACAAGCGCAAGAGAGACCACCAGTGATGTCAATGGTTCTGAAGGTACTGCTAGTATAATCCACGAAGTTTGACTAATTAGTTGAAGTCGAACACCTACGAAATCACCCAATCGAAGGCCAATAATGAAAGCTTGTTGTTGAATGTGAAGAACTTGCCATTAAGGCATGCAAGCTCCAAGGTACCAGAAAGGAGTCTCTAGATCAACTTTCCGGATAATGAGCTGAAGTCGACAGGAAGCGATCGGTCGAAGGAGGGCCATAATGTTTCCCACATCATCGACGTGAGACAAAGGAACAAGATGAAGGTGGATGAGACAGAGAATCTGAGGAAGGCATGTAATGATACAAACTGCAGAAGGATTAAGCTCTTGAACATATTGGCGACACGACTCCGAAGTTTGGCAACATTTTGGTACCAAGGGATCAAAGGTCATGATGATGCAGCAAGGATCAGACGAAATGAGGCAAAATGGATAACCCAAAACCTAGAAGGGAAACGATGAAGTGAGGATATCCCAACCCGACACGAAGCAAAAAGAGTGTTGATGTTCAAGAGCGACAAGTTGGTGTGATAATTAATACAACCGACGAAATACTTCCAAATTTTCCCCCACCATTTCTGGCGAGTACCCCAATTATTTTTGAAACACAAGCTTGAAGGGGCTAGCATATGCTTGTAATATAACTTTTTCCTTTAGACAAATACAACCTAGTAATTTTTAACAAGCCCTAGGAAGGAGAAGCTCAGTCTTGTCATGATGACAAGTTCAATGTCGTCAAGGTTTAACAAGTCTGACATAGGTAAAAATCAGAGTCCTTTTCAAATTTAGAGACTTTGAAAAAGACATGGAAAAGAAAAATCCAAAGGTCCCTTTTCGTAAATTTGTCCCTCGAATCCAAGAAGATAGAAAACAATACCCAAGGGAACCTATTGACCTTGATAGATTAATGTATACCTTTTTCGTAAATAGTGCCTCCCAGCCCGAAAAAGGGGTAAATTTATACTGGGCACATGATGTTTCGCATATGTTAACAAGTTCAAAATGACAAGGGCTCGGCCATCTTTTCGTTTTTAAAGGGTCAGAAAAGAGCTGAAAGCAGACCCCCATTTTTATTCTCTTTAACGAGTCAAAAAGGGAAAAATACTCCGCAATATTTTCATCTTTTATGAGTCATAAAAGAGCTTAAAGGTGACTCGTCCTGGAGGAACGAGTGGTATAAAGGGTAGCAATTGGTTCCGGCAATGGTGGAACTACTCAAAACATGTAATGGTCAAGAATCTGGCTAATAAAACCACTCATCGTTGCGGTCCCTCAAGAAAGGAAAAACAACCAAGTAAAATCATATGATCGACCAAAGAGATGGTGGTGATGGAATGAAACAACCAAGGCTCATCTAGCAGAAATTAGTAGATAAAAATGGCAGTCACAAGGGTTAAACTTGGGCGTGGGTTCATTTTTTACACAAGATTGAACCATGGAGAACTCTGCTTGGATTTGGTTTCATGTTTACACAAGCTTGAAACAAAAAACTATGCTTGCTATAAGTTTGCATGCCCCCGGCATAATGATTCAATTGAGGTACATGCCCCCCAAGCTTCATTTCAGTCAACTAGGTGAATGGAATGAAGGTTCACTTGTGAGATCTTGGAAAGACTCGACTAGGATTTTACGAGATCTTAATCAAAGACTCGATTTGAAAAGGGAGTTGCTTCATTTTTTAATGAGCTTGACACAGTAAAAGAACTATCCTCAAGACCATTGTTTCATTTTTTAATGAGCTTAACACAAGACAAAGAACTATGCTCTGCAACTCTTGTTTCATTTTTTAATGAGGTTGACACAAGACCAAGAACTAGCCTCAAACATATTGATTCATTTTTTAACAAGGTTGACACAGGAACAAACTATCCTCGGGCATCTTGATTCACTTTTTTAACGAGGTTGACACAGGACAAGGAACCATCCTCTTCACATCTGCTCATGGACCATACGAGAACATGTCTCCCAAGAGATTCCCACTAGATGGAAGAACCACACTTTGGGAGGAATACATTTCATTTGGTACCAAAGACAGATCGGGTTCCAATGCCTCCAGTACATAATCTACTATACCATCTGTGTGATCATCAGCCAATGTGGAGACAGAACGGGTAGCCACATAATTAAACTGTGGCAGGGAGGGTACTGCTTGCAAGCAAGAGCCGATAGGGGATGATGGTTGCAAATGAGGTGCCTGGTGACCAATGAATGACAGTTGATCAATGGTCACTATTCTCCCTTCGTGCGGAAAACAAACCACACAGAAAAGTGAAGAAACAAGAGCCCCCATGACATAAACATAGTTGCGTCCAAGGAGGAGATTGAAATCTAACAAACCTTGGACTACCATCACATCAATATAGACAGTCTTTCCTCCAAAAGTAATGGGGAACTGCGGAAGGATCCCTAAGGGTTGACTAGTTCCTTTGTTCAAAGCCAACAGATTCTGGGTGACAGGCACAAGCTGTGGGGAGCCCAAAGCTTGCCAAGTAATGGAAGATATGATACTAACAGATGCACCTTTATATAATATAGTGCCAGGTACTACCATATTATAGGCTTGTATTGTAATCTGGAAAGGCATATAAGACAAGAGGCGGAAAGTAGTCAAGTGACTCCAATCGAAAGAAACAACATAACTACTTGGTGGGGGAATTATATGATTGTCCCCATGTGCGGCAGGAATAGAAGAGGGACTCCCCTGAATAGTCAGGACGGGAGGGTCATTCCTCGATTCATGAGACTCTGAGGAGACAAGAATAACATGAGCAGTATGATCACTACACTCTTCCGGAACAGAGTGATCAACTGGAGGCGAAGCCAAGTCGACACTCTTTTCGACCAATCGTTGGTCAGGAACAGACAAAAGAGAGTCAGGCTCAGGAAGAGCAGGATGGGCAAGAGATTGACCCAATTCAATCTCTTTACCAACCAAGGGAGGGTTAGAAGAAAGCCTCTGATAGCCAACAGGGAGTTGGGGTTGAGAAGTGTAGGTTTTAACCCCGTACAGAAATTACCTGCATATGAATTCTAAATCACAGGAAAAATAAAAATGTGAGAGCATAACACATAACACACGTATACATAGAGATTTCCCACTGGATCCCAAAACCGGGACTACCAGCTTGATTTTTCATTATGTTCCTTTCAATGTTACA
>APFE030431004.1:0-112426 GCA_000404065.3 Pinus taeda
TTTCATTATTAGTGTCTTTGATCCGAAAAAGTAAAAAAGCGACCAAGGACACGTCGTTTTATAACCAATATCGAATTTGAAACGACAAAAATCCGACAATCCTTTTATGTTTTTTACGGTCGAAAAAGAGTTGTAAATAGACTGTCTTTTAATTTTGTTTTAACGAGTTTAAAAGAGAAACTCAACGATCTTTTCATGTTTTAGGAGTCAGAAAAGGGCTTAAAAGGTGACTCTGGTTGAAAATGATAGATTTCGCCTGAATAATCCTGTTATCTTGCACAAAAACACAAACATTACTCATACCTGCTCGAAAGAGATAAAAATGTCGTAATAATAACTTTTTAAAGTGAAACATAAACAAATTCGAAATTTATTTACTCAAAAAACTTATAAAAAGGGGGTTTTACCATTTATTTTTACCATGTGTGATTTGGGTGAGGAAATAGTGCTTTTGCTCTGAAAACTTCCCGAGAGGATTGCGGAAAATCCAACCGTCGGAATCGGACGCCGTCTTCACCAGGTAATCCACATCATCCTTCTCTTGTTTTTTAACCGTTTCATTTTTTAATTTAGTCTTTTATTTCGTTTTTTAGGAGGGTTTTTAGGCAAAAAACCCGCGCTCGGGGTACGCAGGCTCACCACTGCGAACCTGTGGACCCTGACTTTTTCTCCATTGGGAAAAATCTCGGGGTCTGCACCTTCCATGTGGACAAAGTGCGGTCCCACGCACTGTGTCCAACAGGAAGGGTGCGGGCCTCGCCGCGAGGGTTTTTAACCTAAAAACTCTAAAAAAAGACCAAAGAAAAAACATTATAGCATTCTAATTGATCTTTTGGCTTGATGTAGGTAGTACACCATGCTAGATTGGCACAAACGAGAGCACGAGGATGTGGATGCTGCCGCATGGAATCATCAACCTTCGCTTGATGCTTTGAGGGCATGCGGACTATACAAATACTGGGCCATTCCTGGCATGAAGGCTCAGGTGGATTTCTTGCAGTGGATGGTTGATAGATGGAGCGTCCAGGAACAATGTTTCTTCATTGGTGGCCACCAGCTCGAGATCGAGCCGGCGGATATATACTTTTTGACTGGTTTGCCTAAGAGAGGCGTTGACTTGACCCTATTCGGGACTAGGGTGGGTGGCCAGTCCGTCGATAGTCTCCGATTAGAGTACTGCAACAGCCAGTCTAGAGACAAAGGGATAGACATAAAGACCATATCCCTTCCTGAGCTCAAGGTGATTGCATTCACTATTACTAGACTTTGCGGAGCTGCCGCATTACATATTGCCACCGGATCCCAGATGCGTATGGCAGTTGATTGCTTTCAGGGCACCGTCTTCAACTGGTGCGATCCTGTGTTGGCCAATGTGAAGGGCCAATTGACCAGGGCCAAGAACGGACGACTGAAGACTTTTGGTTATGGAGCTTTAGTCGTGAGCTTTTGCTTGGAGAGGATTCCTATGCTCATCCCGCAACACCTTATAGTTGGAGTTGGGCATCCCGGAGAGCCCAGACTGATGCGATGGGTCATAGTCATGGCCCGTCATCCTGACGAGGGGACCGAGGTCGTCCGGTTCAAACTTGAGTTTTTCCAATGGTTAGAGCACCAGGTTTTCTCGATCCAGGACTTTCCTTATGCTGGGATTGACTTTTGTGGAGACCCAGACATGGCTCTTCCTCCAGGAGAGCAGTGGGACGACTCAGGTAATAATTTTCAACACTTTCCTAATGTTAATTTTTTATTATTTTTATATCATCTCAAAACTGATAGTAGTAATTTTAAAATGCAGATGTGGGTCCACAGCGACCAGCCGCTCTCCGGCCTTTCAAGAGAAAGCAACTAGTTGCACCAGCTCCAGCCCCACAGGACGAATCAGCAGAGACCTTGGCCGAGTTGGAGATTCACCTAGAGCGCTTGACAGGGGACATTCCCGAGACTAGCATAGACGACATTCCTCGTCGGCTTCAGCGCTATGTGATTGGAGTCAGACCTTTTAGGAGGTTCCTTTGTAAGGTGGCCCGTGCAGTGGTTTCATATCGAGATCATCACCAATGATGGGATGATCGCTTATTGTAGTCTCACATGACATTTTGCTTTTTGTACCTATCATTTTTGCCGATCATAAGGTGTTTTTCAACCTATGATCGAGGATGATGTATTTTTTGACACACTCCTATATATATATGATATCGTTATTACTGGCTTGTCTTGCTAAACATCTTATGGAATGTTTTTAAATTTACTTGTATGATTATCGCACATGTCTACTTAACACTTGAGAAGCAATTGCATCTGCTAATGTATTTAAAGATCTTGGAATATGCTGATATTCACTGTAATCAAATTCACGTTCCAAGAAACGCACTCTCAAAAATAATCTTAATAAAACTCGATTTCTAATGGCGTATACTCTATTAAGATATAATACAAAGAGTTCAGAATCGAACCTCACTATCAAACTCCGAATCCCAAATGAAATAGATTCAGATAATAACTCAATCACTGCACTATACTCTGCAATGTTGTTTGTTGTTTGACCGAGGCTTACCCAATGCATAGATACCAACTCGTCAGAGGGCGAATAGATAACCCAAGCTGCGGAAGAAATATTCCGTGTACTACGACAAGCGCTCAGCGAAACCAATATATGTTTGGAGAGGCGTCGACATCTGCGACATCAAACGTAAAACCAAGATAAGCAGGAATAACGACGGAAAACTCAATCTCTAAGCTAAGCACACTTTAATCTAAAACACACCAGCTAGAAGAAAAACTAATCTAACTAAAAAATATCTCCACACTTGCTTTAAGCATAATATCTCTTCAGGTAAAGACCATTTCTAGGTTTACCTAAAGAGACCCCGTCAAAGTCTACCAACTCATATGCCCCTTTCGCTAGTTTTCGCTTGACAACAAAAGGACCATGCCACATAGGCACAAATTTTCCAGCGCCCAATTTATCATTTGCTTGATCGTACAAAAGGACTAAATCTCCTTCCGAAAAATTGCGAGGGGTTACATTTCGATCATATTGAGCCTTAATATGTTTGGCATGAGATTCGATCGCTAATGTAGCATCGCGGCGATTTTCATCTAGCTGAGCTAAGTATAATAAATGTCTTTCCTCTTTGGAAGTAGCTGGCAGTAATTCGATGGCCATTCACAATGACGGGATTTCGCATTCAATAGGTAACATAGCTTCCAAACCATACACTAGTTGGAAAGGAGTGAAACCTGTTGATGTTTTGATTGAGGTTCGGTATGCCCACAATGCTGAAAATAACATGTTGTGCCAGTTCAACCAATGAATCCCAATGATCCGTCAGATCATGATGACTAAGACTTTGTTGATGGCTTCAACCAGACCATTAGCTTGTGGATAATAAGGAGTTGAACTGTCATGACGCAAGCCAAGCTGGTCTGTAAGTTCTGTCATCATAACGTTTCGAAAATGACACCCATGGTCAGTGATAATCGCTTGTGGAACACCAAACCTAGCAATTATATGATTGAATACGAAAATTGCAGCTGTTTTGCCGTCTGCCTCAAATGTAGGCATCCCCTCGACCCACTTAGTAAAATAATCTACCGCAAGGATAATGTACGCATGCCCCCCGGTCGAGTGAGGGTTACATGTAATATAATCGATACCCCATTTGAAAAAGGTCCAACGACAATTATAGGGTGAAGAGGAGCAGGTGGAGCGCGCATCTTTCGATCAGAAATTTGACAATTGTGGCATTTTTGGAACGCAGTAATGCAATCTTTAAACAAAGACGGCTAGAAATAGCCAGCGCGCAATATCTTTTGGGCAGGGGCATACCCAGACATATGACCGCCACACGCTCCAGAGTGACAGTCATTTAAGATCCTTTCGGCTTCCTCATGAGTCAGACATCTTCGAAAAATAGAGTCTGCCCCCAGGCGATAAAGAGTATCTCCAATAATTTTGAATTGCTGGGATTGGAATCGGACTTTCCGACGGTCAGATCGTGAAAGATCAGGCCGAAAGGTTTGGGTTTGGAGATAAGTGATGATATCTCCATACCACGGATCTAAAGTGCTGATCAGAAACAAGGATTCGTCCGCAATGGGCTCCTCCGCCACAGTTTCTGAATCAACACGAGGGAAGTCACACATAAGTTCCGCAAAAGCTAAAGATTTCTTTGACTTGGACTTTTCAAATTCCAAATCAAACTCCTGCAAGAGGACAATCCATTTGGAGTACTTGCCCCCCAGCAACTGTTTGGTCAAAATATAGATCATGGGGTTGCAATCAGAAATGACTGTATTTTTGTGTAATAAAATGTAATGACAAAATCATTGGACAGCTTGGACGGCTGCCAATGCCAATTTCTCCACATGTGAATATTTTAACTCAGTTGGATTCAACATGCGACTAAGGTAATATATCACATGTTCCGTTCCGAATTCATCTTCCTGAAATAACACCATTCCAATGGTGGAATAGGAAGCGGCGAGATATAAGTAGTAGTCCTGGTTGTAGTTGGGAGGATGCAACAATGGTGCATGGGTCAACGCATGTTTTAACGCATCAAAAGATTTCTGAGCTATCTCATACCCAAAGAATGAAGAATTTTGTTTCAACAACTGGGTAAAACCCTTTGTAATCTCGGCGTAGTTAGGGATAAATCGACGTAAAAAGTTTGCTTTCCCTTGCAAACTTTGGAGTTGGCGAAGACTCGAAGGAGGAGGCAATTTGATGATAGCTTCGACCTTCGAAGGATCGCCACGAATGCCGACTTTCGAAACTACAAATCCTAGTAATCGACCCGTTTCAATGCAAAACACGCACTTGTGGGGATTCAACTGAATTTGATAATGTCTACACCTCATGAAGATTGCTTGTAAATGGATAAGGTGATCAGCTCTATGTGAGGAATGAGCAGGCAAGTCATCGAGATAAGGTTGCACAATGTGTTTTATATCATGAAAAGCGTAAGACATAGCCCTTTGAAAAGTTGCACCGGCATTCTTAAGGCCGAAAGGTAATTTGCAATAAGCAAATGTTTCCCATGGACAAATGAATGCCGTTTTTGGTTGATCGGCAGGCAGAATATTGATTTGATTGTAGCCCAAAAAGCCATCCATAAAGGAGAAAATTTCACTGCTGGCACAATCATCAATAATTTGATCGATATAGGGTGTAGGGTAATTGTCTTTTGGACATGCTCGATTAATATCCCTATAGTCGATACCGATTCTTATTGTCCCTTGCTTTTTGTTCATAGGAACAATATTCGATACCCAATCCGTTAACGGGATCGGATAAATGAAACCTTCTTTCAACAGTTTTTCAACTTCTGCTTTAATCGCAGTAGCTTTTCTTGTGTGAATCTGACGCAAACATTGCCGAACGGGTTTAGCGTCCGGGTAGGTTTTAATTTCATGAATTACGATTGCTGGATCGATTCCTGGAATTTCCTCATAGGACCAGGCAAACACGTCGCAAAATTCATGAAATAGGGCCTTGTATGTTTTGATTTCATCGTTTGTACAAGAGGCACCTATATGAACGTTTTCAATAATTCCAGGCTTAATTGAAATGTCAAGGGGAATAGTTTTAGAAATATTTCCCAAATTTAACTCAGAGTCAGGATGTTTCATTGGATTTTGAGCGTCCTTAACATATTCAGTTGTAAAGATGGATGAAAAATCGTTTTCAAAACGATCGCTCTCGGGTAAAAACGAAGATCTGTGATGTAGATCTTCCCACGGTAACTGATCGACACATAGGATTTCACAAATTTTCTCATCTGATTGAACAAGTTCGGAAAACGTTTCTAGTTCCAAGGTTGATGTTGAAAATGAGTCTTCATGGACTTCGTTCATTAAGTCGATTTGGGTTGATATTGGGTCGGAAAATGACTGCACAGCCTGATATGCAAATTCATACAGACTCAAAGGCATAAGAGTACCAAATGAGTCTAACTCAGTTTCAGAAGGAATGATCCAAGGATCATCATTAACGATGGTTCCTGATGAAATGATATGAATTGTTGAAGTAGAAGATGATGCGTTGATAGGAGGGAAAGGAAAAGTGCCAAGTAAACCGGAATCTTTAACTAACCCTACACCAACATCCCTATAAGGGATCATCGCTTTGCCAATGTGCTGAATACTCTCAGCTGAGGTTGGGTTGGAGGAAAAGTATGACAACTGGTCTATCGTTACGATATTTCCATTATGAGGGAACTTGATAAGCCGAAAGACCGATGAGACAACAACTGTCATAGCGTAATACCAACTACGACCCAAGAGAAGGTTGTAATCTAGAGGGGCATCAACCACCTCCACTTCTAGATTAACGGTTTTTCCTTCAACCCCTATAGGTAGATCCTGTAAAATACCGAACGGATGAAAACCACGGCCATCAAAGGCCTTAAGAATTGTCGGGGATTGATTGAGTGAAGGAGAACCAAGCGATCTCCAACACTGTATCGACATAATGCACGTGGAAGCTCCCTCGTCAATCACAGTTCTATGAACAGGTCTGTTTTTGACTATCACTGGAATTTGGACAACCATTTGATGAGGTAGACGCGGTGCACTATTTTCTAGATCGAAGATTATAAGGTTCGGGTCCTAAGCGTCAACAGCTCCTATAGCCGACAAAAGTAATTTACGTTGTGCTGGACATGATTTCAGCACTTCCAAAGTCGACATTGCTGAGGGTGAAACAACTAAATCCTCAACAATGTTGTAGTTCTGAGCCGCTCTCGCATGTGGATTGAAAACAGACTTTCGAAGTACACCCTTTGTGGACGGTTTGATTACTAATTCTGGGTTAGGTTTCTCGATCTGTAGTGGATCGGAACTGGGAGCTGAGGTTGATGGATTTGAATGAGAAGATTCTGCTTCTTTACCATCAACAGGACTTTTACTGCCATAATCTTGCGATTGAGTCGTAATCCGTACATGAGACATCATCAATATGGGTTCTTCATTGGCATTGGAGGATGAACCTATCATCTTAATATCTTGAGCTGGAAAAGGATCCTTCAAGACAGCAGGAGTTTGGGAACCTTTGACAATTTTTGCAACTTCTGCCCGATGAGGGCAGTCTCTTGTATAGTGGTCTTCATCGTAGATGAGACACGAATAACGAGGTTTGCGTTTTTCATCAGTGGGTTCCGCTTTTTCGGGTTTCTCTTTTGAATTTTTCTCTTTATTCTTCTTCTTTCCTTTCTTCTTACCATCGGTTTTTGATTTAGCTATAGATGACTCTACAACGTGAATATCGGCGGAAAGTTCCACGAAAAACTCTCCTGTCGGGGAATCTGGCAAGGTTATTATAGGAGAAGAATTCTTAGAAGACTTCTTCTTACTTTTGGTATTTACCGTGCCAATCATACCATCAACGGCATGAGACCCTGAAGGAGCAGCAGCGATTTGATTTTGATTGGGTAGGTTGGGGATCTTCTCGTGTAACGTACGTGACTGAGTGTAAACTAAGTCAAGGTACTGTGCTTGAGAAATGAATTTATCTTCAGTAACTATTCCGGCTTTAGCTACATCTTCAGTGATCTTGGGCAATAAGGATTTTACAAACCATTCGGCTAAGATCTGATCCGGGATATAAACCTTCACTAAACGCTGTCAACGTCTCCATTCATGGATATGATCTGAAATGTAAGTGGGCGTCGACTGCTTTAACGAAGTTAATATCTCTGTGCCATTTTCATATCTGACTGGAAACTGAAAATGAGTTAAAAACGAGGTAGCTAACTGACTAAAATCATAAAAAGTGGCTCGCGATAATTCGATATACCATTTGGCTGCAAGACCAATTAGAGTGCGTTGAAACAAACGTAAATTAATAGAATCATCAGAAATGGAGTTGGATGCACACCAGAGATGATAAGTCATCACATGGTTCAACGGGTCCTCTCTAGGTTTACCTTCGAAATTTCGGAATGTCATTGGGCAACTTATGCGGCATTGGCGGCCAATACGGAAGATAGTTGATTGGATCGTTCGTAAGGCGTGTCAAGTCAGGTAAGTCCAAAGTTGCAATGAATGGTATCTGACGATTAGGGTCTCTGAAACTTGGGGTCTGTAAACCAGCCCCAGGAGGAGGATATCCAGGATAACTAGGAATGGGAATCGCATTCGGGATATTTTGTCCTCCTGGAAAACCAGGATTAATCGGACCATACTGGGGTTGCTGAGGTTGTTGACATGTATACCCAGGGTACGGTTGATACTGATAGGTTGGTTGCTGCGCAGCAGGACCGTATTGATACTATCCTTGGTATGGAGGTTGATTAAATTGAGGTTGAGAAGTGACAACCGTACTTCCTACAGGCATATGAACCGAAGTCTGGACCGTAGATCCAAACTGAGGTAAAGAGGTCTAAGGAGTAGATTCAGGAACAGTAGAAACCGGAGCTACCGATACTCCAGAAGAAGGTGGGGTAGATGGAGTAGATGTTGCAGTATTTGCAGCAGACGTTTGAGACGGAGTACGAGGCGTACTAGGTCCAGATTGAGAAAGTACAGAAGGTGCAGAAGTTTGAACAGTAGACTGGACGGGTTGCTGAGATGGACCAGCAACCAAGGGTTGTCCAGGTTGAGATAACGGCTGCACGTTCAGTTGTAAGACCTGCTGAGATTGAGATGGATCCCACACTAAATTCGTTCCGGGGTATGGACCCATAACAGGTTGAGGATATTGAGGACCATAACCGAGTTGAGGGTAGGGTTGATAATATGATTGACCAGAAGGAGGTTGGTAACCTTGAGATGGGTACTGACCTTGGGGTTGATAACCCTGAGGCACGTACTGATACTGGGGTTGACCTTGAGGTACATACTGATATTGAGGTTGATTTTGAGGTGCATATTGATACTGAGGTTGACCTTTGGGTACATATTGATACTGAGGTTGACCTTGGGGTACATATTGAGTCTGGGGTTGACCTTGAGGAACGTAATGTCCCGTAGGGATGTACTGTCCTTGAGGTTGTCCCCCGGGCGCAAACTGAGTACCTTGAGGTTGCCCCCCAGGCATATACTGGGTACCCTGAGGTTGCCCCCCCAGGCATGTACTGAGTACCTTGAGGTTGCCCCCCAGGCGGTAACTGGCCACCTTGAGGTTGACCTGACATCATTAGAATTTCCTTTGCACTCAACGGTTTAGTACCACTACTTCCAGTTAACAGCTTTTGTTCGATAGGACGAGGAGATGCTCCCGAAAAAGTACCAAAGATGGACTGATACCCAGCGGGAACAGAAGGACCGCCGTACAAATAGGCTTCCGGAGATTGAGAATACATGGATGACGGACTAGACATATTCAATGCAGGATAATGATCTCTAGGGGAAGGGTGATAAAAAATGCGAGGTGGTGTAAAACTGAGTCCCAGATTTTCCAAAATATTGGTCAGTGAACGGTACCAAGCAGTGCTCCTAGGCGGACTATAAATAACCGATTCATGCTCCCTAAGCTCTAAGATAGGTCGATTATCTGGAAAAGGAAAGCTTTCTTCGATATCCGAAATAGCAAGCTCTTCGATTGCTATGAGTCCAGCAGGAAGATCTTGGGTAATTATGGTTTCTACCCTAGGAGAAATAGGACCACTAGGAGTCGGAGAAACAAACTCTGATACGGGAGTAGGAGAAACTTCAGATTCGGGTTTAGATACGTCAGGTTCTTTACCTATATCACTAGTAGATGCAATACTACCAGTAACTTCTGAAATTACTAACGGTTGAGAATCAGAATATTCTACCAAAGAAGGTTCTCCTTCTTCAGGTGACCCACTCCTACTACTACTTGGAGATACGAGGACTCTCAAGCCTTCAAAGTGGCTTGTTATGTCTTCAGGAGGTTGACCCCGAAGTCTACGAGAAGTCCTCAGTAACTCAGCCACATTAACAAACTCAGGGGATTGGCCCCGAAGTCTACGGGAATGCCTCAGTAATTCAGCCACAGTTAAAGACTTTTAACTACTTCACACACAAACAAAGTAAAATCTCAATGAAAACCACCTAAAGTCTCTAAAGAACCAAACAAATTGAATCACACGCCTAAAAAATATAAGAGATCAAACACACACAAACAGTAACTTTCCGGACCGAAAACACTAGTTGGTGATGAAATCCAACGTCGCAGAGGTTGATACAGAAACAACGGTTGGAACAGTTACCCCGTCAACCTAGTTAATGAATAGACTGGCACAAGTTTCTCCACTTAACCATCTCGAGTGAAGAGAACCCCCCAGAAAATCCAAGTGAGTCTAGCCGACGTCTGCTCCAGGTACAGTGGGATCTTCCCGCCACCGTCACCTTAGGAAGAAACCTAGAGAATATGGTCACTAAGGTTACCAACAGGAACAAATATACCTGGGGGAACAGTCTACGATCCGATACGCACGCAAGGGCAGAGTAGCAAGCTCAATCCCCTTGAAGGCTCCTCGACATAAACCGAGGTTTACCAACAAGTGACCCCAGGCTCCTCGACAATGGTTAATCTGAGGTTTACTGTTTGTAATACGTGAATATCTGGCGTCGTTCCCAATGAGGAAGGATTGATTCCTACACTGGTTCGGACACGATCTCGTGCTTCTCCTTTAAGAGGAGCTTTCCCAGAGCATAGATGCAACAATTGGATTTCTCCTACCGCAAGATAAAGCTACTTGTTTGTTTTTCTATCTTGGAGAGTTAATTACTCCCTACTCCAAGATACTAGCCTAAGCTATGTTGGTGTATCAGAGCCCTAGAAACAAAAAAATTTGCTAGATTGATTTTATTTTAAGCATGATTTTTAGTGGTTTTTGATTAAGTCAAGAGGTGATGGAGATGAAACTCGTGGTGTAAAGACTCGACTCAAAATCACTACACAAATGCACTTAAGATGATCAAATAATCTTTTCTCTTTAATGAAGTTCTAGCTAGGAAAGAGTTGGAAGATGCAAATACTTAAAAACACAAATCTTTCTTAATGATCAAATCAAAAGAAGAGTATTCGTTTCAATGCACTCAAAAACGAGACAACTAATTATTTTCACGAGAATTTCTCTTTTTCATTCAAACATTCAAATGCTACTAAAAACAAACTTTTTCAAAAGAGACCTTTCATATATATATTTTTTTAAAAAGCATTTAAAACTATAACTAAAGCAAATCTTTGAGAAAACTATTGAATAAAGCAAGCTTAAGATCTACAAACTAAGAAAAACTATTTGAAGTAAAAGCTCACAAAAAGTATTTTTGAGGATGTTTTACTTGGTTACAAATAAACCAAGGACCAATTTGTCCAGAATCACAATTAAATCAAGAACAACCAATTTTGTTTTCCTTTTGAAAATGAAAATCCAAACTTTCAATCACAAGCTTTTCGAAGTTTTGTAAAGAGAAAACTCAAAGCGAATTCCTCAACAAGGGGAGATTTCATAAATGGTCAGACTCATAAGAAGGCTGGTAAGCACTAAGGTGATCTGAAGTCCCTACAACCTCTAAGCTCAGAGTCACTACACAACCAAATCGAAAAATAAACCCAACAAGCAAAACTCCTAGGAATTTCACCTAAAACCCTAATGCTAATGAAATTAAACCAAGGAAAGATTTCAACCAGTCACATGCAAGTATGGGTAGAGGATAACCACTAGAAAAACAAAATAAAACTAATTTAAAGAGAAAAATTCAAAATTTTCCAAAATTTAGCAGGGTACGCAGGTTCAGAGTTTACACACGTGCGGGTACGCTCTGTGCACAAAGTAAAAGTGCGTACATGTATGCACTGTGATACACGTGCAGACTGCAGACTTCGACCAAAGTAATGAAAAATAAAAAACAAAGCTAAATCCACTAAGTCTACCCAAATCCACACACAACAAGCCAAAAACAGAAACAAAAAGGCAAGTTTCTCAAGTCAAAGAAAAACGAGGAAAACAATCAAGTCCCCAGCGGAGTCGCCATTTTGTCACGCGGAATGAGTCGATCTTGCGGACAAGATAGACCTTCCTAGAATCAAATGAAGACCTAATGACAAACAAACCAACCAGACACTATCTTTCTCTAAATGTGCTTTATAAATAATGGCAAACAAATGTGTTTAAGGGCCTACCTCATGTCCGACGCAAGTTTGGAGATGCCTTCGCTCCTTTGATCCAAGTAAGTTCCTTTGTCACCAAACCTGCAAACACAAACAAGGAAAACGATTAAATAGCACCTAATAACCAGTATTATAAAACATATTTAACATGAAAGTCAAGGAGTCCATGAAACAAATAACATGAGATACTTGTTGAGAAAAATGAGCTTGATTGTATAAATTCAAAAGAAGAAGAACTTTACAACCTTTGCCTTGACGCTGTACAAGCTCCTCCCAGGGTCCAACAAGAAGTCTCCTCTACTTTGACAAGCTTCACTCACTCCCCAATGAAGCCAAAAAGGTATGTGATCTCTCCTCTTAAGCTCAAATAGGAAGTCTTGATTTCACTAGCATTTACCCTCAAAAGTTCAGCTTCTAACCTCTCAAGCCACTGACCCAATGCCTCAATTTATAGTGCAATGGAGATCAGTTACCAGGTCCTCCTTCAAAGGGATAGAATCCTCCTTCAAAGGGATAGCTCCTCCTAACAAGGGATTAGTTCCTCCTCTTATGGGATGCATGAACCACTTGGAGCGAACAATCCACGTCAGAAATCCTTCTAGAAAACTCTAGAATTAACCCAAAGTGAGTTTTTTAAGATAAAAATTGCGCCTTTTGACTTTCACAGGGGTACGCACCGTTAGATTTACATACAGAGTGTATAAGTATGCAGATATCCTGAACAAAAGGTGCGGGCTCGCAGGCAAAAGTGAGAGAAAGTGCGGAACCAGAGATACATTGCTTTTTGATGTCTTTCTCTCATTTCTAAAGCTTGTTTTGAAGAGCTGAGATTTGAGACTTGCTTAGGAAGCTGGCATAGGTGATGATAGACCCATACCGACTGCAAATAATCAAGGTGACGATATTTTTGTGTAACAAGCGTGATATAACTTCACAACATAACAACTGAACCATAAATAAGATCATGATATCCACAATAGTCACTAGCTAACATGTCCACATCATAAGCTCGTAAACATTTATCATTCACACATAATAATCACATCTACACAACCAATCTAGATTAATATAATATCACAACATATTAACTCACACCTGAATGTCATAACCCTAACCATTCACATAGACCAATACAACTTAGTATGATACATATAACATAAAGATCCTAATGTAATAACCCTAATCATCAAGTTACTAACATATAACAACAACAAATTATATATCATGCTCATCAACAACATATAACCTAATCATCAAGCTAATTATCATATAACAACAAGTTATATATTGTGTTCATCAACAACATATAACTTAATCATCAAGCTAACTATCATATAACAACAATTTAACCTATAACATACTCATCAACAACATATAACATAATCATCAAGTTATCTAACATAAAACAACAAGAGCAATGCATACAACCACAAGTTACTATCATCCATGACTATCCGACATGTGTGCATATGACTACACTAATCAACTATCCTCTATCATGCATGTAACCATAACATCAAAGACATGTAGATAAACCTAATGTATATAACCCTAATGCATACAACAATCCATTAACTAACATACCTGCATGCTAAACATGAAACCTGTATGAAGACATGCTCTTGCCTTGAGGTCCAATGCTACTACTTCACTTTAATGATCTGCATCTCCTGCTCTATCTCAACAAATACATTAGCATCATAACATACCAAAATCATCATGATGACCTAATTGCATACAATGACCTCGTGCACAACAACCTTCATCATGATAATGCATGCATATAAACATTGACATGCATAACAATTCATATACAACCGACATGCATTTGTGACAAACGCACTCCAGCAACAACACCATCAACCTTCACATGGCGACATCACTACAACCATGATCAACACCATGCAAATGTAACAAGCACATGGACTACACGCATAATCAACATATATGCAACTGACATGAATGCATGACCAACACACAACCCATCCAATCTGAGGGGTGAACCATGTTCTGATACCACTTTATGGTATAAAATATGACCAAAAGAGAGTGTAACTCACTCTGATACCACTCTGTGACACCCTCTTCCTACATTTACCCAAGCAATTGACCAGCCAAGGTAAACATGCGATGAGAGGCACTATGATATGATTCAACCTCCTAAGTCACGTTAAGGAAATGGAATCGACGAAAACACACCATACAAACATTCAACATCAACTTTAGGAGTCTCAGGAACCAATCCAACCCTTATGCCAACCAGCCCCTGGGTCCCATTGATATTTTGGACCACTTGACCTCTGGACCCTCTCATGCTATGGGCATGTCAACATCCAGGGACATTTGGACGCTCTCATAGGCCTGCAAGCCAACATCCAAGGACTATTTTTCTCAATTATGTGCCAACATCCTTGGGATTGAAGACACATTTTCAGGCCCAGAGCCTAGGGCACTGCCCATAATTGAATGACACCTTCATAACAGTAAAATAACAAGGAAATAACAGTACTAATGCAATTACTTGAATAAGACCTTGATTGGACCCCTACTAGCCATGACAAACATTTCATTAAACATATCACGAATATGTAATCCACAGGTGTAAACAACAGGTCTAAGCATAGGGGTCTCATACTTATCTGAGATTCGCTATGAAACATTATTGCCTCATATCATTTAATGCATTATAATCTATTAGGTCATAAATACATCGTTCATTCATATACAAGTAAAAACATGATGAAAGCCACACAGCTACAATTATAAAACATATACATAACTACCACAATAGCAACAGAAATATCAATGAAATTACAACCATATGATCCACATATAAACTAGTATAATACTCATGAGATAACAAGGAGAAATAACCTCATATTAATGAAGAAAAAGTCAACTCGGTATGGGACTACCACATTCCACCCAACTGAAGAATGGTTGAGTCAAATCTCTCTTCATTCATTCACCCCCATGCCATATTCCAAGCATGAATGTGGGATCTCATAGAACACATCAATCCAAGACCAACGAGGGCTTCCATATGCCATCCAACTCATCCACCAATAATTATTCCACCTCACAATCGGACATCACAAAACCATCATCAAATTTGTCTCTATCCAAGCCTTCAAGGGCTTCCAGAGCGTTTGTTCCAACCAAGGGTTCCAGAACTAGTAACTCAACCCATATATGTCGTTGAGCTTCCAAAGAGTTTGTCCAACCAAGGCTTCCAAGACTAGTAACTCAACCCACCAAGGGCTTCCAAATCCTTTATCCAACCAAGGATTCTAGGACTAGTAACTCAACCCACGTTGTTACAAGGCTTCTAGAGCGTTTGTCCAACCAAGGCTTTAAGAACTAATAACTCAACCCAAGCTAAAGGAAACATGAGAATGAATCAAAAAACAAAGAAAGGAACCCACAACACCATGGTTATCTAGGAAATGACAAGGCTAGGCTAATCCACTATGAATCCAAGCAATCCTGCATGCCAATGATAGACCATGACCAATAAACCACATGCATATGCCATGCATGCCAAAACTAGTGAGGAAAACATACATGCAACTCAGTACCTGCAAGCCAAATCCACTGTAGTTGTTGATCTCGACGTCGTCTTGCACTTTCCTACTCTTCCTTTGCCTTCTTGCTCCAAAACTCCAAGTATGCCACACTCCCCAAGAGTGCTCCAAGAAAACTCTAAGTATCCAGGAGTATGAGAGAGAGAGAGAATAATGAGAAAGCTCCAACACTAAATTGACAAAAGGTTACACGACCAAGCCTGCCCACTGATCCTCAGAAGCCTTTTTATCAATGAGGCCTCTATTTTCTTCATTTTCCATTATTTTCTTTCAATTTGCTCCTCATATGCAACCTGTGACCTTTCACCTTCCTTTTCTCCTAATTTCCATATTTTCATAAATAAATGTGCCAAAATGCCACTTTGCCTTTCCAAAGCCTTCGCCATTGCCTTTGCCAATTTCCTTAGCCATAATAAAATGAATGAAAACCCACTACAATGTTCTCCCCACCATTTAACTTGGAATATGTGTCCCATGACAGTGGTCTTATATATTTTTACATGGATTTTTAACCAAGGCTGTAACAATATCAGCCAAAAAATAGTTGATTTATGTCATATAAAAAAGTGTGAAATTCATAAATCCTTGGCTAATACAATTAGCCACAGGAGCTAAAAGAAGAGTAACTGCAAAATTAAAGGATTGCATAATAGATATAGTTGGGCAACAAGAAGGCAAATTTAAATATGTTGCCGCTAGGCTCCTATGACGTACTAATAGGCATGGATTGGCTGGAACAACATTGGACTTTAGTAAATTGTAAAGATAAAACAATTAATTTTCTTATGGATGAGGGTGTCAAAAAATAAATTCAGGGTGTTAGAAGAGAAGTTAAGTTATGCCCCACTTCGGCCCATCAACTAGGAAAGTGCATTCATAAGGGCTGTCAAATCTATGTTGTTCAGGCGGGCCATGCCCCACTTGGGCCCATCAACTAGGAAAGTGCATTCATAAGGGCTGTCAAATCTATGTTGTTCAGGTGGGCTACGCCAATTCTAAGGATAAGATATCTACCCTAGAAAAGATACATGTCATCCAAGAATGTAAAGATGTCTTCATAGAAGAAATTATGGGATTGCGAACATTGATTTTACTATAGAACTCGTTTCTGGAGACACTCCAATCTCTAAAGCCCCTTAGAGGATGAGTGTTCCTTAGTTGCCAGAATAAAAAATGTAGCTCCAAGAGTTATTAGACAAAGGTTATATTTGTCCGAGTGTGTCCCCTTGGGGAGCTCTAGTTTTGTTTGTGAGGAAAAATGATGGAACTCTTCCCCTGTGTATAGACTACATGCAACTGAATAAGTTAACAGTTAAAAATAAGTACATGTTGCCCAAAATTGATGATCTGTTATGTCAAGTTGAGGGTGTTATCGTGTTTTCAAAAATTGATCTACGATTTGGATATCACGAGATGCGAATTAAAGATGAAGATATATATATAAAGCAATGTTTAGAACACGCTATGGACACTACGAGTTCTATGTACTACCATTCAGACTCACCAACACCCTGACAACATTCCTGAGTATGATGAATGGAAATTTTCACCCTTTCCTAGATAAGTTTGTTTTCATTTTTATTGATGATATCCTGATATATTATAGGAACATGGAAGAACATCAAGAGCACCTTCGTGTAGTGTTGCAAACTTTGAGAGAAAAATCAACTTTATGCTAAATTTAGTAAATGTGACTTCTACAAAGATCAAATCCATTATTTAGGACACATTATCTCATTTGAAGGTATAGTTGTAGACCTAGAGAAAATCAAAACCATTATGGAATGGCCCGTTCCAACAAATGTAGCAAATATACACTCCTTTATGGTTCTGGTTGAATACTATCGTCGATTTATAAAGTGGTTCTATAAATTTGCTTACCCGATCACCTCCTTACAAAAGAAAGGGAAGATTTTCAGGTGGTTAGAAGAATGTCAACAAAGTTTTGAAATTATGAAACATTTGCTTACTACCACTCCCATGTTGAAAGTTGCAAATCTAGAAAAGGAATTCCCAGTTTGTACGGATGCGTGCCAAGAATATGTAGGGGGAGTCTTAATGCAAGAAGATAAGGTGATTGCTTACGAATCTCGTAAGTTAAAGGAACATGAGAAAAGGTACTCTACCTATGACTTGGAGCTAACAACTATAGTCCATGCTTTGAAGGTGTTGTGACACTATTTGTTGGGGAAAAGATTTATGTTGATGACGAATCACAATAGTTTAACCAATTTCTTTAAGCAACCCAACTTGAATGCACATAAAGCTAGGTGGAATGCATTCTTGAGTGAGTATGACTTTGAAATCAAACATCTTAAAGGAAAGGAAAATTGTGTGGCCGATGCATTAAGTAGAAGGCTGCATCATGTGTATGAGATTTCATATAGTTGAGTGGAGTTTACTTTTTCTGAACAGATTAAGGAAGTTGCCCTGAAAGATCTGGAATATGAATATCTTTAGCATCAAGCTAAACTCGCACAAAATTTTGGGAAACAAATTGAATATGGTATCAATAATTATATTTTGCTAATCTTTAGAGGAATAATGTATGCCCCTAATCAACTATCAATGAAACAATTTATATTGGATGAATTCCACAAAATTCCCTATACTGCTCATACGGGGTATCCAAAAATATTTTCTGCAATTAAAAAGGATTATTATTAGTTTGGTATGAGGAAAGACATTGCAGAATACTTGGCAAAGTGCTTAGAATGCCAACAGGTTAAAGTTGAACATCAGCACCCTGCTTGTTTGTTGCATCCTTTACCCATTCCTATATGGAAGTGGGATATAATTACTCTGGATTTCATAACCGAGTTACCAAAATCCACGAAACAAAATGACTTTATAATGGTAGTAGTAGATAAACTAAGCAAAGTGGCTCATTTCATTCTTGTTAAGTCTACCTATCAAACAACTTAGGTGGCAGATGTATTCATGAGGGAGATATTTAGACTACATGGTATGCCTAAAATTATTATCTTAGATCGGGATGTAAAGTTTACCTATGCCTTATGGAAAACACTCTTCATTGGATTGAATACTTAAATCCATTACAGTACTGCTTACCATCCCCAGATAGATGGGCAAACTGAGCAAGTAAATCAAGTCGTTGAGGATATGCTGCATATGTATGTGATGCAACAACCTAGTAAGTGGGAAGAATACTTACATTTGGTGGAGTTTTCTTATACTAACGACTATCATGAATGCTTAAAAATGAGCCCTTATGAAGTAATATATGGGAAAAGTTGTAGGGTACCCTCTAATTGGAATAGTCCCGAGAATAAACTAATCTTAGGACCCGACATGTTATAAGAAATGGAAAATACAGTAAAAAGAGTTTAACAAAATTTAAAAGTTGCTCAAGACAGACAAAAGGCTTATGCTGATAAAAAAAGAACTTACCGGGAATTTCAAGTGGACGAACATGTTTATGTGTGAGTTAAACCAAAAATAAGTTCCCTTAGGTAGGGAATTTGTGCAAAGCTCGCGCCCCGTTATTATGGACCTTTACAAATTTTGGAAAGGATAGGACCTGTGGCATATCAGCGTTCTTTACCCAATCATATACGCGTTCATCATGTGTTTCATGTGTCGCTTTTAAAGAAATATGTTTATGATCCCAGACATATTATAAATTAGAAAGACGTGCAGGTCGAACCAGACGAAGAGTTTATGGTAGAACCTCTACGTATACTCGACTAGAGAGAAATAATGCTACAGAAGCGAGCTATCATCCAGGTTAAAGTAAAATGGAAATACTTTAGCCCGAAGGAAGCCACATTGGAAAATAAATAATTTATGGGGGAGGCATATCCCGAGTTGTTTCCAAAGGCAACCAGAGAGATGGACACCCGAGATGACATTTCACTCAGGGGGGGGGAGATGTGACAGCCTAAAGTGAATGTAAATATTTAATAATTACTTTAGTAAATAAGTGAACTTGATAATTGCTCAGTAGAAGTAGTGGTTGAAAGATGAATAAATTGTGGTAGTAATGAATAAATTTTTGTGTTGGGTCCTAGAATTTACGGAGGGGACCCGAGTAATTCTCTTTTTTACCATAAAATTAATAGTTAAAGCAGTTATCCCTCCTTTTCTTGTTGAGAGTGGGACGTAACTCAGGCAGAGGGAGAGGAGAGGAAAAATGGAAAGGCAGGACGTTGCCGTTGGGGGGGGGATTCTAGAGATGGACAAGATCCAGTGGAAAAAACTCTTAATTTTAGATCTGATCTGAGAGATTCTAGGATGGACTAATTAAGTCTTGATGCCAGTGAATCAAGTAGCCGCTGCTTGAGAACTATATTGGAATAGAGAAGCACAGGGGGAGGTCTTGGACATAATTGTCATTTCCTCATTGGACGGGTGGAAAGGTCTTGTTCGTAAATTTTTGGAAGATCTACATAACAAATAAGTGCTTATTGTATAAATTGTTTGTTCTTAGTATGCTATTAGAAAGTTGTTTTGAACATTGAAGCCAAGTTCATTTAAATTATATAAAGTAAGAGATGTTAACTTGTGAAAGGTGGTCTAAGGTTTAGAAGAAAATAGAGAGGTTGAATTTTAAGTAAATATTTGACTATTGATATCTTGCATTAATGAAAAGTTCACGCTCACAGTGAAATGAAATACAAGAAACTTGGTAGATAGAATTCGTTAAAGAAATTTCAGAGATACAATACTTTGTGCTTGTAATACCTCACTCTAATGGGAGGAAAAGTTAAGGTTAACACCATGTCCCTATTGAATGGTTGACCACTTTCATTGTGTAAATGACAATGTGTATTTATAGGTGCTCTTGGCTCTCATTGTGCGAAATCTGAAGTATAATATTAAATATGAAGATTAATAATAAATACAGAAGTGTAACAGTAAATAAAAATAAATATGAAAGTGTAACATTAATCCTAAAGTATTGTCTTATTAAAGAACCACCTTGAATATATTCAACCTTGAAGTCTTGTTTGCATGCGACTTAAGGTTTGACTGTAGGTTATACCCAAATTTACCTGTTGGCCAGACCGTGTGGGACAATTGGGGTGGTTCTGAGCTAGAAAACTCTACTATCAAATTTGAAAATTAGAGAACTAGACCCCGTCGAATGGGAAACCCTTTTAACGAAAATATGCATGTGCAGAGGCTAAATTAAGTCCAAAACGCAGTCGACTAATTTCATATAGAAAACAATTGCATGACTGCCACTGTTGTAACTTTTCAAAGAAAATAATTGAAAACACTGATAATACTTTTCAAAGAAAATAATTGAAAAGACTGATAATACTTTTCAAAGAAAATATTTGAAAAGTCTGATAGTACATTTACAGTAAATGAACTAAATAGACAACATACAATAAATGTAAATTTCCATTATCAAGAAAACCAATGCCTCCTCCAGGAGGACGATGACAAAGAAAGGCACCTTGATTATACGAAGTCTTGGAACAAATTAACATAGTGTAGTAATTATTCACAGAAAGGAGTTAAGGGGTAAAACCCTTGCAAGAATAATAAACTACTCTCACTTCTTAAAATGGTGTAACCACATCCAAATGAAAATAGTCGCATGACCTAGGCCATGCCAATCCCATTTGTAACTACAATATTTGCGCTATGTGGTGGAGCGGATTAACTTATAAAACAATAAACCAAAACTAAAGCATCTTCAAAATGGGATTACTGATATCCTATGCAACAACTCATAAAATAAACCCTCGACGGGACACGGGATATAACCCTTACTTCAGCCTATTGTAAGAAGCACCTAAAAACTTCCACCGTGTTGTTGCTCCAATTTCTCGAGAGAGACCCGATTCCCCCATAAGTTGACTTGTGTTCACCATAGTCCTAAACGTCAGAAGCAATTTTGCAGACAATGACAGAGAGTCTAGTAAATAAAAAATCCCAAAAATGTTTATGCAACCTAAGTTCTAGAAAAAAACGAAGTCAACAAGCTATATGGCTAAAAAAAAAAAAAAAAAAAAAAAAAAAAAAAAAAAAAAAAAAAAAAAAAACCTCATACCTTGACTTATCTCCAATTTGCACGAGTCGCAGACCAAGGAAGGGCAAGGCCGCTTGGTTAAGGTCTGTAAATTTGGCCGGATGACAACAAAGAAAAGAAAGAGTTGTGGATGAACCCAAACACCTTGTCATGTCTCCAAAGAGGTTGGTATATTAGTCGAGAAGCCAAACATATAAATGTTGAGAAAGGTGGAAAGTCGTGGCTGAACTGTTGTATGGTCGAATGAAACCCTAGAAAATGCAGGGTTTTGCATAGCAGAAACCTCCAAGCACGACCCATGCAAATGACCGGAAGGAACGAGGGAAAAACCCGATGGTTACCCTTAACCATCAAGGAACAACCAATGTCGTTGGATTCATGAGAGGTAAGATCAATGATGAACAATAGTCAAAGTGACGTGCAAATGTGACTCAAGTACATGCCAGCCAACAGAGGATTAAATGCTGACTAGTCTCCACTATCCAAACAATCTAAAATACTTTTAATATAGTTTTTTGTTGGTAATTCAAAAGGGAAAATGTGTTTAATCACCATCTCACCTTCGCGAAGGTTCGACCCTCTAATAATGTCAGAAGGGTTAAGACCCATATAAATGTAATTTCTCATTGTCTTGCCAAAGATCCAATGTTTGATTATAACTGTACATATGACAAATACATATAAAAATAAATCTACTGCTGTTGTAATGGAACAAAATAGTAATGTATGGATAAATTGAGATATTTTTTTAGATGTGACAATAACCATCAAAACTATTAAACTTATAAATATAATTATACTAGTTTCGAAAAAATAAAATTTGAAACTTTTAATTTATATACATAATTTTGATTAATCATTTATTTTAATAATAATATGATTTCCAAATAATATATGTATATAAGTTTTTGTCATATTATATTAATTAATTTATTCTTATATAAATCCGGAATTTACAAGTAATTTAAAGATAGAACTCATACATTTATCTATGGAATTTAAGTTTTTAAATCAAGAAATTAAATGTTGGAGGAAGTATGTATATATTTACATTCCTATATAATAATAGAAGGTACTAGCTACTCTTATTTATTATATATATATTTATATAATTGGTACAATCTAGTAAGAACACATAAGATGTAACTTAAAGATGATTTATTCATAAACATAGGTTTTAATAATATTAAAATAAAAATATATAAATATTAAAAATATTATATATATATAAAAAATTCTAATATATCCATAAATATATATATTAATCTTTTTAAACAAGTTTAATATTATTCATTATAAAATCAAACAATATACAAAACTTTGTATATTATAAACACCTTACATTGTTGCTAAATGAAGAATATATCTAATAAAATTATAATATATTATTAATCTTGCAAAATTACTAAATGGATTTAAAACTTTCACGAGCATGCATTTTGAACTTAATCAGAAATTATTTACAAATGTATTATATTTTTATTTACATATATGTAATTTATTTTTTTTATTTTTATTTTTTCTCGAGAAAATATTTGGGCAGATCCAACTAAAGGGATCACATCTCATCGACTCATTAACCAAGCCTAATCCCCAGGGCGTCAAAGATAATTGAACTTGTGACCTCCCATTAGCGAGGTGCTTTAGCGACGGGAACTCGACCAATTGAGCTAACCCTTGGGGCTAACATATCTATAATTGTTATAATTTAACAAATTCAATTTAAATTAAATCTCAAAAACTATCTTAAAGGCTTCAAGCACCATTTTCTCTATGGGGGATTTTTGGTTTCAAGATTCTTCCTTTCATTTGAAGCTCCATTATTTCGCTGCCATCATTGTAGATCTGTTAAACCATGGAGAATTTCTTTTGCATCATGGTTCTACCCTCCTCCAAGGTGATGCCATCTCTTTAGATCAATCGAGCTTTTCGATCTTTGTGAGATTACTCTAAGGGGATACCCTCTATTTGTAGGTGAAAGTCACTGACTTTGTCTCTACACTCGCAACTAGAATTCAAGGTCTATCAAGAATCCCTTCGATCTCAACGCGACTCCTACATGGGGGTAGGCAACTTCAAGAAGGGCTTCCATTTAAAGATTATGGTATAGCCAAGGACACCTTAATCCTCATAGTCTCAATATTGAACGAAGGAGCCAAAGGTTGGGCACATCCTCTTCCTCTCATTCATGATCCTTTAAGGATGCTCTAAAGCCAGGACTCTCGCAACATACTCCCAAAGATCTCTTAGGGCCAACCTTCACTATAGAATGAGCATAAGATATTCCAAATATAGAGGTGGATGGCTGCCAATATGATATTTTTTTGCTTTGCTTATGATTGGAATGCCATAATTTGCCATTTTAATGGGCTTTGGCCATTAACTTCTATGCTTCGGGAATGGATGCATAAAACCTGGTCCCTGAATATGAATTTGTATTTATGTTCAAAGGGCTTCTGTGTGGTTTACGTCAAAAATTGAGAGGATTATCAAAGAGTTTTTGATCAAGGACCTTGGTTTTGGGGCCGTTATGCGCTCTCCTTTCAACCATGGTTTCCTAAATTCAGCTCTTTATCCATGATAACTTTGGCCACTCCATCTTGGGTAAGACTTCCTAATATGCCCATTCATTTGTTAACTTTGGATATGTTAGCTTTTGTAGGAAACTCACTAGGTTGTTTTATTAAGATAGATACAAACAAGCTCGAGAGGGATATTGTAACCTTTGCACACAAAAGTGTCAAAATAGATCTCATCAAAGGGTGGCCTGATAGGATCCTCATTAATTGGAATGGCATAACCTTTCCACATATGATAGATTACAAAAACATAACTTTCCACTATAGATCTTCTTAATAACCATGTCATCTCCAAAGTGTTTGCCCTTCTTCTCAAGGGCATTCTTACCCCCCTTAATCTAAGGAAAATAATTGAGGATGACAAGACCCAAAAGACCCAAAAGGATCTAAGAATTCCTTAGCTAGCAAGACAACATGCAACAACAAAAAAACACATGCATCCAAATATATTCCTTCAACCTCAACTTAGCCCCACATAGTGACATTTCATCCCATAAACTCTAGGGTTCCTCCTCCTCCTTTGCCATCTCCCCACTCTCGTTCAAATCCCCTGAATGGAGAAGAAAGATATACAACCATGATCTTGGCTTCGTCCACAAGTAGGCATAAACGTCTTCATGAATTAGATCACTCGAAAAGCGATAAGGAAGCAACCACGATTGCAGACCCTTCAGAAATGGAAATGCCTCAAGGAAATTCAATCATTGCCTTCACATCATATGATCCTGATAACTTCTTAGGATGGATTAATGTTTGTAAGGAAAAAGGAAGAAAAAACCTTCAAAATACCCAAACACCATTTATGGCCTCAAAGCCCTAAACAACAGAGTAAGTATTTTGTATTTTCAATCTCTAATTAGCTTGTCTTTTTTGTTGTATTTGGTCAAATTTCCTTAATGACCAATCAATTTAAACTACTCAACTTTTCTTATAATCTCCATTTAAAAATTAATATATTTTTACTTAAAAACAATAAATTTTAAATCAAAATCACTCACCTAAATAATGATATCACCATTTTTTCTAATACAATAAAATATTAATAGATGAATCATAAATCACTGTGCATTAGAAAAAGCATAGGCTCTTAGGAGGCCAAGATGCTCTATAAACTTCTTGTCTTTTACCTTTTTGTTTTTTTCTCTTTTTGTATATTTTGACATATTGACTTTGTGACAAACTGATCCCTTGCAATATTTTATATATTAATGAAGAAAGATCCCTTTTTCTTGACCATAGAGGTGGTATTTATTCAATACACTGTTTACAATATTTTCTATATGTGGATGAAGGTTTTAAAAAACATGAAAATGATAAGCGTTAATTTTACTAATAAACATGTTCACTTCTAATAAAGTGGTGTTAAAGAGCTTCAAAATCTTAAAGTTAGATTAAAAAAAAGTGAAATACCAATGAATTCAAACACAAAATTTCTTTTGATATATTGATATTAAAAAAAAAAAGTAGAGTATTATATTATTGTTTATTTAAATTAATGTTATTGATTAAATATGTGTTTAAAAATTCAAGAATATTTGAAATATAAGATATTATATTATTATTATTTTTAGCCTGTATGGGAAATTGTGTATTAAAAAATTATGTATTTTACAGTCTATCACAAATAAGGGCATAAATTAAATGGTAAATTGAAACTAAAATGAAATCTTCCAATATTATATTTACCTTTAAAACATATCGATTAAATTTAAAGGTATCATTTTCCAAAAAAATTTGAAATTTTATAAAATATAATTAATATAACTCATTTAAGGGCTGGGGGAAATATTTAAGAGACCTGGATATCAGTTTGTGCTGATTGATTTATAATTTTTTTTTTCCTTTAATTTGAATATGTCTAATTTGTTTACTTTTTGTTTTAACATGAAAAACTTATAAGGTTGGAATTTAGAAAGAGTTCTATTTATTTTTAAAATATTTTTAATGTGTTATTTTTTTGAGAAATTATATTACAATTCAGTTATATGACTATGTAGTTAGGCGATTATTTAGTGTAGAATTATGTGACTATGTAGTTAGGCGATTATCTAGTGTAGTTATATGATTATGTAGTTAGGCGATTATCTAGTGTATATTATCTAGTGTAGTTTATTGTGAAGATAAGATGGAGAATCAGATTATGCCACCAAATTAATTAGAAAAACCAATGTAGAGACCCTTAATATTTTTAACTACTATATTAAACAATTAATTTTGAAAAATAATTTTTAGGATGTTAAAATTGACTCAAGTCAAATTTTGAAAATGTCAAATATTTAGATGAAGACTAAGTTAAAATTTTTAATTTAATAGTTTTGGAAGAAAATCAACAATTAAATAGCTAAAGATGATCTTAGAGTCATATAATTATTAAAACATTTAAATGCATTTAAATATAAACATGAATTAGAGATAAATCACGAAGGAAACCCATATACCTTTACCTATTTTAATTAAAAACTTAATAATATTATAAAAATAAAAAAAAAAAAAAACATTATATATATGCAGTTGGTTAGGTATTAAATTTAATTATATAAAAAAAATAAATTTTAATGAATTTTGAATTTTGATTTCTCAAGAGAATGTAAAATATTGAATTCAAGTTAGTGTTAAGGTTTAGATTTAGTGAATTTATGTTTTATTGATTGATAAACGAAGGTATTTTGTTAATTATAATTCTGCACTATGGTGGTAGAGAATCCAATCCTATAGAGTGATAATAATATTGTTTTATTGTAGTGATAATGTTTTTGTTGAGAAGGTTATTGGTAAATCCAGGTATTTTGCATTGTGGTGGTAGAGAATCCAATCCTATAGAGTGATAATAATATTGTTTCATTGTAGTGATAATGTTTCTGTTGAGAAAGTTGTCTAGAAGACTTTACATTTTCTTTGTTACAAAATATAAATAGATATATTTTAAAGGGTAGTTGTTATTGTTAGATATATTTATGAAAGATAAGTTGAATATATTCCTTAAAAAAATATAAATATTAAAAATGAAGTTGCTTTATAACTTAATTATTTGTTGTTTGAATCATAATCATTTTAATTATTATATATTTTTTTACTAATTTCCTATTGAAATGCAGAAATAAATATATATATATATTATTATAAATTCTTTCATTTTCAGGGCCTTAAATTTTATATATATATAATATATAATATATTAAAATTCATTCATTGTCATGGGGCTTAAACTAAAATTTATAATAAACAATAATATATAGATAATATAAATAAATAGGTAATTTTTATGGCTTAAAAAAAAAATTGTAATACAATAAATATTAGGTAATTTAAATAAGTGATTTTTATTTCAAAAATTATATAATAATTAAAGAATTTATATTAATTTTTGAAGTGTCTATTTATTTAATATATATAAATAAATTTTATGATTTGAATCAAATTTCATTTAATAATTAATGAGTTTAATCTATTGTATTTGTTTAGAATAAAGTTATTTAATTTGAATAATAATATTTTAAACCTTGTAAATTAAATAAGATTATCTATAATTTTGAATTTGTTAATTAATAATATTTATTATAAAAGCAATTTAAATATTATAAAATAATTAAGTTACAATTTAATTAATTAATGATTAAATTATGGTGGTTAATAATTGATGGTAAATATGTTATTTTTATTTTTATGCAAATACTTGCTTAAATTGTGGTGTTTAATGATTGATCTTAAATATGTTACTTAATGACTTATTTTCAAGGATGTTAATTTTTGGTGATTTCCAATAAAAGTTAACAATGAAAAATATAAAAATATTATTAGATATTACAATTGCATAAAAAATTATAGCAGAAAAATATAAGAAAGTTATCACATTACATTATATTATGCAAAATAACAATCATTACAAAATAAAACTTAACCAATCATATAGATAATTTTAAATATTAATTTAAACTATAAAAATTCAAATCATAATGGAGAAAATGTAAAATTTTATAAAAACAAAATAAAAATAAAAACAAAAAATTAAAAAATCTTAAAAACATGTTCTTATATATAATTGTACTTTTATAAAAAATTATTTAAAAATATAAATTCCTATTTGGTTAAAAAATATAAAAATTAAAATTCATAATAATAATTTTAAAATATAATATATAAACATTTTTGGTTTAAAAAAATAATTTATTAAGTACTTATTAATTTATTTTATAATTATAAAAATCTTCTATAATGAAATCAAAAAAAAAAAATGAATCACCCCTTCCATCCACAACATGAAGACTTCAACCCCACAAATTGCATTCATTACAACTTATTTTACATGCAAAGTTAATAATATAATTTTTAAATTTATTTAATTTATTATTATATAATAATTAAAAAATATATGTCTTTTAAGTTTAAATTTTAAAAAATAGGTACAATTAATACTAAATTTTTATATTCAAATAATTTTTTAAATCTAATAGAAAAATCTCAATATACTAATTATATTTTCTTTCTTTTTTCTTTTTTCTTTTCCTTTCTTTTTTTTTAATGCTGTGGTTTACGGTCACTGAGGGGCCTATCGGGGCAGGTCTACCTGAAGGCAACTGAAGGGCAAGCCCACTCGATGTCACTGAGTGGGGCCTATCGGGGTAGGTCCACTCGAAGGTCACTGAGTGGCAGGCCCACTCGAAGGTCACTGAGTGGGGCCTATCAGGGCATGTCACTGAGTGGGGCCTATCAGGGCAGGTCCACCCGAAGGTCACTGAGTGGCAGGCCCACCCGAAGGTCACTGAGTGGGGCCTATCGGGGAAGCCCACCTGAAGGGATCTGCGCGTCGGCCAATGAGTGAGGCCTATCGGGGCAGGCCCACTCGAAGGGATTTGCGCGTCGGCCAATCTTAACAGGGCTAACCCCAAGGGTGCCGAGGAGATTTGACCCCATGACCTCCCAGCTGGGAAAATGCTTAGCAATGGGAACTCGACCATTGGAGCTATCCCTTAGAGCCATCTTTAATATTTAACTTAATCATAATCATAAATTAAATTTTCCTATTAAAAAAATATATCATTAAATAAAATAACAAAATACATGCACCTATTAATTAATTAAATAAATGATAGTCAGGCTAAACCAATAGAAACATCCGTCCCTAAACCAGGCCAAAGATTTGGAGTTATCTTCCCTAAACTCTGGTTAAGGGGGGATTACAGTTGGAAAAAGCGTGGACTGTTTTAATTTTCTTCACACACAAACAAATACCAAGAAAAACAATTATAGCCAAAAAGAATATTCGTCTCGAAAGGTCATCCGATTTTCCGAAAACCAAAAAAGAGGAAAAGAAATAGAAACCCACGCGATTTCAATTGTTGACGTTGTCGGCCAAGTTGCAAAGCCCGTCACGGTTTTGCGTCAACTGACGGAGCCGCAATTTACCCCTTTTTTTTCAATACCCACCGTGACGGCACGATGACCGGCAGGGCGGAGGCCGTGAATGCCGGTAAAAAAGTGAAAAGAGAGCGCCGCACGCTTTTACCCCGAGTGTAAAATGGGGAAAGCGACGGGAAGGGTCTGAGAATCTTGGGACGGCAAAATATCCAAAGGGGGGCAATGGACAATGGGCACCTGATTGCCACCATTTTGAGGGCCCTGCACACCGTTTGCTCTGTGTTGGTGGAGTCTCCAAAGATGGCACTTTTAAATTTTCCGGGGTCTTATTTTTCAACTTTTTAAGCTGCGTTTCTCTCGCATTGCGCGCGGATTCTGATTGCTTGAATACCTCAGGATCACAAGAGCCAAGTTGCTTGAAGTATTTTGCTGTAAAAAGTTGAGTCAAATTTGGCGGAAGAACGATATATTTAGCGGAGGTAGATGTCGTCCAAGTGAGGTTTTGAATGAAGTTTAAGAAGGGGATGTCAGTGGGTGGGCCTGGTAGAGATATGATGAAATGAAAGAGACAGAGGAATAGTAGTGGGATGGAGCGCAGCACTAGTATTAGCACCGGCGAAACCTGTATTGCCGAAAACTAGCATATGATGTTGGGTGGATTCGGTTTGAGTTCTTAGGTATATTGTCTCTACTCAGAACGAAATATTCTGTGCAGAAAATGAAATCCGAATCGGCTTACATTGCTGAGCTGATGTGAAGAATCATACCCAAGTTCAGTTTTCATTTTCTGGGCTCATACCCAAGTTCGTTTTCATTCCTGGGCCACTGTAGAAATTATACCCAAATCTATTCCATTATTGGGTCATTAAAAAAATTATATCCGAGTTTGTTTCATTGTTGGGTTATTGGGAAAAGAATGCCCAAATCAGTTTTTGTCACTAGGTTGGGTTTAAAATGCCGATAACACCAGCTTCTGCTTTTCTATATTGCCATCTTATATATATTTTATAGCGATGGGAGCGGGTGGGTATTTCTAGTTTTTATTTGCTTTTGCTTTCTCAATACAAATCCATGGTTCTGGGCTGAGTCGAGTACAGTAAGTACTGCATTATGTGCTATAGGTCTACCGTTATAGCGGTAGTTTGTGTAGATTTGGAGGTTTTTAACCGTATTTGGAGATGGTGGATAAGCCACTGCAGTTGCTACCCGCTCACTCAGAAGAGGTAGCGGATCCAGTAGGTTCTGCGCTGTTGGCTAGTGAAGTGGTGGTTGGGGTCAAGGAAGAAGTTGGGGAGGAAAATACCGAGGCCACCGAACTTCCCATGTCTCAGGAGAAGAAGCTCAGGTTCAAAGCTCAGGAGCACCAGCAGTCCTATTGGGATCGGTGAGTAGTACTTTTCATCATATTTCAACTTAGATTTCATATTAGGTCGGTTCTGCATAGCAAAATCATATCTTGGTCTGGCCCCAGTTGCAGGTCACCGATATAAACACTGATCGCCTTTTATTCTGGTGTCTTTTCAATGTCAATATGTTTCCAAGTCTAGTGGTCGTGCGTTTTACATCCACATTGTACGCCCCTGATAATTGTTTGTTCTTTATCAAAATAAAGCTCCTGCCTTGCTGGCCAGTTTCTCCAGTAGTATGATGCCCTAGTAATAAGTAGAGGGAATTTGTCATATGTTGCCATATTCTATGTTTAGTCCACAGGAGACACTGCTTTAATCCAATGACATGCATGGAAACTCTTCAGAAGCGTAAATCTACTGTTACCGTGTAGAATTCCAAGTCAATATTCTTTTTTTGCCTATGCAGAATATGGTTTTAGCCTTTGATACTCATCGACTGGAAACAAATAATGGACTGTAAAATTGTAGCAGCTCTTATCATTTCATTGTTTTATAAGTTTGTTTTTATATTGCGGGAGGTTAGATAGTATGCATTTGGGAAAAGCTATGTCAGGGCTTCTCAGTGCTTAATGTTACATACTTCCAGCTAAAAGCTTGTTTGAAAATCACTTTTTATCCGGGTTTAATTACATTGCTTTTCTTTTGAGTCATTCACATGGTTGTTTATGCAATCTATGTTTTCCCCAGTTAATCAATAAGATGCTTAAAAAACAGTTGCATGTAGGCCCAGTGAGGAGATGGATGTCACGAGAGCTTTACGACTAGGCAGGCGTTACTCAGGATCGATGCAATCAGAAGAGTCAGCCTTGGATCGTGAACAGACTGTGACTGGTAATTCTGGCCGTCATCCACGTTCGGACAGTCCCCCTCTTCAGGCATTTGCATCAGGTGGACAGCATTCTGAAAGTAGTGCAGCTTACTTTCTTTGGCCTCCATCAAACCGGCTTAACGGTACTGCTGAGGAGAGGGCAGCTTATTTTGGTGGGGTTCAGAAAGAAGTAGATTCAGAAACACTGGAGCACTTACCAAGCGGACATCAAGCTACCACATTGCTTGATTTGATGACAATCCGAGCATTTCACAGCAAAATACTGCGCCGTTATAGCCTTGGGACTGCAATTGGTTTTCGCATTAGACAGGGGGTGCTGACAAAAATTCCTGCTATTCTTGTGTTTGTGGCTAGAAAGGTGCATAAGCAATGGCTTCTTGATGTCCAGAGGCTACCTTCTGTTCTTGAGGTGTGATCTATAGACCTTTGTAGGTGCCAAGGATTGATTTCTCTTTCTTGAAAAATGAAATCTTCGTGGAATTTGTGAAATATCACGTTTCAACAATTTATTTCTCACTGTAATGTCCTTTCCTGCCGATTTTTTTAGTTTATGCAGATTTTCTTGATGTTTCTCTGTGTGAATTTCTGCCTTTTTAGCTGCTCCATCTATTTGTGCACATTTAATCAAGGCAACTGAATTCTGTCAAAGCCTAGGATGCCCTACAAGTTCCTGACCTACTGTTCCAAGTTCATTAAGATGAATGCATGCTCCAGATCCGAGTTGAAATGAAATTGTTGTATTTCCAAATCAATCTTCTCATTTTGTTCAATTATTTGCAATTGGGGTGTTGTTATGGTGCTTTAGTCTACAGACCTTGAATTTGTCTGGGGGTATTGTAGGTTTCTTTGAGTCATGTTATTGATCAATTTATTTAGGATGCTTATCTAGTTATTGATGGGGTCATGAAAGTATACTCCCTTGCCTATTTATTTAGGCTTTTTATCTAGTTTTTGATGGTCATGACTCATGAACGTGCACGCCACTGCCTATCTATTTAGGCTGCTTATCTAGTTATTGATGGTCATGAATATATGGTCCCGTCTATCGATTTGGGTTGCCTATCTAGTTATTGATGGTCATGAAAGTACAGTCCCCTGTCTATCTATTTAGGCTGCTTATCTAGTTATTGATGGTCATGTAAGTACGGTCCCCTCTCTATCTACTTAGGCTGCTTATCTGGTTATTGATGGTCATGAAAGTACACTCATCTGTTTATTTAATGCCTCATTTTATGTCTGTGTTTGAGTGCTGATTTTGTTTTGTTATCTGATTTCTTCTTGTTCTCATTGTAATGGAGAATGTATTATCTGTTTTAAATACAAACACTATATGCTTTGGTATTTCAAAGAATTTTTAAGATAGCGAGATGGCTATGCAATATTATCCTTAGTTTCACTTATTATGCTTGTATACTAAGTAGATGCAAACTTATTTTCAATAATTGTTGAATTAATTGTGTGAGTATAAACAGATATAAACATAGTGCTGTTTAGGAAGAGTAATGTAGTAGCACCTAGTTTAAACTTTAAACATGGAAGCTGTCAATACTGAACTTTTACCTGTCACACATGCTCTCTCCACTCTAGCTTGTACAGCACCCATTTTCCTCATGGGCAATAGGTTGTTGCATTTGTTAATTGCATTTGAAACATATGACTTATTATCATTGGTAATGGAGATCTCCAATTCCAACAAGGATTTATGTGGTCTTAGAAATTTTCATTGAGCTAAAATATGGTGCACAGAAAAGCCTGTTGGCAAGCTTCACAAATGCCGAGACAACATAAGAAGACTCCGAGGCAAAATGTTTGTACTATTAGAATGCAATGGGACTTGCTTAAGATCTAGATTGAAATTATTGTTCCAGTTTGTGCACTTATCTTTTTTTATATTCAACGTGTTTCTTTTCTTTCTGTCTAGGCTGATACAAAACAAAAGCAGCAATAAGAATCTCCCAGAAAGGATGCAAACAGATTTGTTATCTTGAAAATGTAGAAAAGTATTTATTTTTTCAGTTGTATAGTGAGGTCATATAGAAACCATGCTTTTTTTCGAGGAATTTGCTGGCTGACCTTACAGTACATCTAAAATTGTGTAAATCGGCTTAAGTGAATCATAATATACAAGGGTATGCATATTGTCACAGAAAGAGAGGGGTTTCAGTGTTATGGTTGTTTGTGGCAATGGTTGAAAATTCTATAGTTTGCTTTAATGTGCTACTAATGCATCAGATATGGTGTACACAGGGGCCTGGTGGTGTTTGGTGTGATGTTGATGTTGTTGAATTCTCATATTATGGTGCACCGGCAGCAACACCAAAGGAACAGTTGTATACGGAGCTTGTAGAAGGTTTGCGGGGAAGTGATCAAACCATTGGGTCTGGTTCACAGGTATTATCTCCTGTGCATTTTGTACTGTGATTAGAATGTGAGAAAGCTAAATAGCTGGACAAGATACTGTAATTTTTTTAATCTGTCAATTTGTACAGGTTGTAGAACTCATGTCACACATATTGAATGCTTATATGCAGTTTATGTGAATATACGAGACTAGTTGTTGAGTGGTAGTTGAAATTTTTGTTAACATTTTTTATGTAGTTGACATTTTGAAACCAACAAGCTGGCACAACAGCTTTTCTGGAGACCACAATGCCCAATTGCTTACTCAGCATTTGCTAGGGAAAATGTGAGGTGAAAGAGTTTGCAAACAATCACACAAGCACATGGCAATAGATATCAAGTCTAAGATGCTTCCAAGTGCATATATTATATGATTCATAAGCTGTGGGGTGTGACTTGATGGATCCTTGTAGGTTCTTCATTGATTAGCATTGACTTAAGTTTCTATCCAAAGTGTCTTTGAATATATGTTGCCCCCTCTCGATTGCATGCTCACATGTATGATGTGACTAGCTTTTGTGCATAAATTGATTAGGTTTTTTCTTGTGTGTTTCATTAAAATATATTTCAATGTTTCACCAAGTTTTGGCGATAGAGGGACAAGGTTTGGGGCTGATTGGAAGCTTGCCAAAATTCACAAGACAACATAAAAGGTGATCTTATCAATATTAATTATTTAAAAAATTAATAATTAACAATAATTAAATGTTAGTCAAATGATTGTTCTTAACATATTAAAATTATAATTGTTTTTTTTTTTTTATAATTCTTTTTATTTCTCTCTTTCTTTCCCTCCCCCTTCCTTAAAACAAGAAATTGGTTGTTTCTTGACCTGGCCTCACCTCTACTTACAAATCAACATTACAATCAATTTATTTTTCCACTTAGTTGTGACTAAGGTATCTACTCTATCAAAATCACAAGACTTGCACCAGACCTAATTTGCTTTCTACCATCATAATTGCTTTATAAACTGTGTTTCACTAAGTGTAATGCTCCTGGGAAGCATTTAGTGCTCCAAATTGCACAATTTAAGATTCCCTACCCTTTTTAAGCCTTCTTATGGACTGGGTTAGAGGCTAACCTTGTATGTACTGTAACTTCTAGAGTTCCATGCCAATTCCCAAGAAATTGAACATGTGAAAGCTTGAACTTTCTAATGAATCTAATCACACAATATTTGGATCGTCCTATAAAAAGTCATGGTTGCAGAAGATATGGTACTCATTATAGCACTGACCCATGATCAAACTCTAATATATGGTACTCGTTATAGCACTGACCTATGATCAAACTCTATTCCAACATCCTTAAATTCCTTTATGGACATAAGATCCGTTGGGAACATTTATAGCCAATAAAATAAGTAAGAAAAAAGATCCAAATTTTACTAGAACTTGTGGAAATTTTCAACATCTAGGGATTTTTGGGAGCTTGATGTCAGTGCACAACATTATTGTAACCATCTATCCAAATGAATTGAAAGTTTAGCTAAAGGTTCTCTTGATTTTTTTCCCCTAGGAAAAATTGTAATTTCATTAAAAAAGGAAATTACATTTTGCAGATGCATATAATGCATATTCTGTTAATGTTCCAAAAAAAACCTGATCTTCAAGACCATTAGAGTTCTGTAATGTTGCCTTGATCCACGCAGGGAGGCAGCAAAATATATGAAAATATAAACAAACAGCAAGATAACCTGAAAGTTCTGTATATGCAGATAAATATATACACAAAATACATTAAAATCATGTGCCTTCAGATATTTAAATGTTTAAGTCCATAAATGGCCGGTGATAATATTGGTAATGTCGTCCATTCTGCAGTTCCCGGATCATCCACATGCCCGGCTGCCCGATCGCAGCTTCTTTGGATAGGCTATCAGCAACCCCGTTCCTCTCCCTGAAAATATGTTGACATGTGAAGGAGTCCAAAGATGAAATCAATCTCAGTGTTTCATCTAGTATATGATTCAAATGAAAAGAAGAGCATCTAGTTGTTCTATTCAGCCAGTCAACGATGATTTTGGAGTCCCCAAATAGTTGTAAATCTCTGATATTTTTCTCCAAAGCAAAAAGTATGAGGTGTTTTGCAGCTAGAAGTTCTGCGAAATTGTTTGTGCCTTGTCTGAAACCCATGAGCATGCTGTAGGAGTGGGTTTGGTTGATGTGTAGAATAGCACCCCCTCCACAACCATTCTCTTGTGCCACTCTGTCAAAATATGCCCAAGGTTTACTATAATCGATACATCCGGGTATAATGTTCCTGGGGTGCTGAGGAGGAGGATCATCTGGGATCAGGGCATAATCAGCCAGGATTTTAGCAGAGATGATATTCCATTGCGGAGGTTGGTTCTGAAAAATAAGGTGGTTCCGGGTGATCCACAATGCCCAGCAAGTCAGGAGAGGCAGATTACGGAGCTTGTGGTCAGCTACAGATGTGTACCAGGTCTGCCAGGCCTCATTGATAGATGAGCCTGTCCATATATTTGAAGGAGCGACCGCCTGAATTAAATTGTTCCACAGATTTCGGGCAGCTGTACACTCCAGGAAGAGAATTAGTGCTGATTCATTTTCGCTGCGACATAGGTGACACCAGTGTGGGCTGAATTGAGCTCGTTTGAGAAGATTGTCACCTGTGGGAATTTTGTTTCGCAAAATGGCCCACATTAGTACCAGAGCCCTGGGGGGGGGGCTTTAATTTCCACAGCAGCCGCCACCAGTCCGCAGTAATCTGTGGTTTTCTGTAATCGGACAGGACCAAGTATCCTTCTTTAGGGGAGTAACACCCAGATTTTGAGGGGGCCCAAATTACCTCATCATCTCCTTCTGTGATGCAAATGTGTGCCTCAGAGAGAGCCCTAATATAATCTTCCCATATCTGAGCCCAACGAGGTGGTATGTGAAGCTGTTGAACAGATTTCCAGGCTTGTCAAGGGAAAGTAGTGTTGTTTCCATCAGCAATATGGGTGATGTGAAGGTTCTCTTGATTCTATACCTGAGAGCTAAGCCTTTCACAGGTTGGATTATTGCTTTCGGTAACGAGAATAATAGTTTTGGGAGATACATGTTGATAAGCTATAAATTTCTAGATATTGGTGTTAGCTTTTTGGGTTACACCAAAAGTATTTTTACCTTGATAGGAGAGCCCTCCTAGCCACTTGACGCTTCATGGACATATGGATGGCTTAGTTTGTGTGGATGCTTGACCTTGGTTATGTTGAAAATGGTACCATGGAGGGTGTTTCCTAGGCATATCCCCTTTTCGCCTAGGGAGACACATTAATCACCTCTTGTTTAAGTGATATTATGAGTTTATTAATGTCAAGGGGGCTAAAGTCCTTTTTGTGTGGAGATGTTCTAGGTACTTTAAGTTATTAAAGTCACATGTATTTTAAAAATGGCTGTGTAAAGTACTAAAGTACACTTATTATTAAAGTGCCTTGTGTTCTAAAAATCACTTTATGAGGAAAAATGACCATGGTACTAAAACATTAAAAGTACTAGGAGTCTAATTAATAGAAAGGGGGCCACATGAGGAGGGGTCAAGTAGGGGAGTAATCTCCACCCTTGATCTAAACGGTTTGAGATTAAATCTCAACCATTAGATCTTAGGGATAGGGTTCCCATCTTATGGGGAAGACGAAAGGGAGGAAAAAGGAGAACGAGGCTCATTATTCTCATGAGAAGATTGAGAGAAGAGATTTGAGCAAAGGGAGGAGAAATTGCTGAGTTAAGGAAGGATGGTTCAAATCCTTTGAGGGACTACCAGTTCGAACTACCAGCAGAGATAGCTAGCATGAATTTCCAGAAATTTGGCTCCAACAGTTTGAATGAGTTTGCTGTGGTATTTATCCTGAGTTCTTAGGCAGATTTTTCACTGTATATTAGACTTCATTCAACCTGAGTTTTATTACAGATTTCTGGCCTAAACTTCAGGAGAAAAACTAGGCTGAAAATTTGGGTGGGCAGACCCAAAATCTTCAGACTAACAACAAAATATCAGAGGTATATCAACGCATAAGTGGGACGCGATGATTAGAGGTTAAGGGTCAGACTTCCAGGGGGACTTTCAGCTAATATCAAGCCCAAAATTCGAGGCGTTGGCTCAGAGGACAAGCACATGAATGGGAGCAAGTATCAATCTGTGTAAAGGACTGTGTGATGACTCTATTCTTCTTGGATTCTAACAGTGCCTACAACAAACAAATCAAGGGAGATAACTTAACCTTTCTCAGCTGTAATAAATTCCTTTAAGAATCAAAATAAAAGCCTCCTTTCGGAACTGGTTTTCCCCAACTGTGGGGTTTTTCCAGGGTCAAGTTGACCAAAATAATTGTGTCAAACTTATTTGTGTGCTTGGTTATTGTTCATTGTATTAGCTGAAAAGTAGAAGCACTCTCTTATGTTTCAAATGAATGCTTAGAAATTTTATATCAGGATGTCAAAACATGTGGGTTGGGCTTGAAAAACACTAGCCAAATTTGAAAACTGGAAACGGGTGCAGGTCATTAATTCTCTACATGGTATCAGAGCTTGAGAGCAGTCAGATCTGAAAGTTTTGCATCAGGTGATACAAAGACCAACAAGCATTACTTCTGCATATTCACTGAACAACAGCGATTAAACCTCAATCAGAAACCCAAAGAAGTGTTGGTTAAGAGGGAGGAGATTGCCTAGTATTAGGTTTTGCTCTATTTTGTTGGTGTGAAGGTCATGGCAACAGGGTTGAGGGTAGAGGGCAGATTGGCAATGGCTGATAATTTTGGCCATTGGAAGGAGAGAATGATGCTTTTACTGGAGGAAGTTGAAGTATGGAAGATTGTGGAGGCTCATATACAACCTCCTACTGATGCTACTCAATTGGCAGAATTCAACAAGAAAAATGTGAAGGCTAAAAGGATCCTTTTAGATGCCATGGAGGACCATTTATTCCCTCATGTGTCCGAGATGAGATTTGCCTACTAGATGTGGGAGTCCTTGGTCACATTACACCAGAGTTCCAATGAGAACAAGAAGATGGTGTTGAGGCAAAGGCTAAGAAACATCATGATGACCAAGACCAATAGTGTGACGTCATACTTCACCAGGATCTCACAGGTTAAGGATGAGTTGGTAGTTATGCTAGAGACTATCCCTCAGAAGCAGTTGGTTAGGATTGCATTAGATGGATTCACTGAGAAATGGGATGGATTTGTACAAGGCATTGTGGCCAGAGAGCACTTTCCAGATTGGAGGAGGATGTGGGACGATTTCATCTAGGAGGAGGTCAGGAGGAGTGGTAAGGTGGGCAACAAGAGTGGTGGGGCGAAGCGAACAAAGTTCCTTCTACAAATTAATTACTCCAGAAGACTTGGAATATAAAGATATCTATGAGGATACAAATATTATATATTAAATATATGAATAAGAATAAGAATGATAATGAATAATTTACAAATGAGAACGAGAGGCTTGCTTTTATATCAGGTAAGTGTTTCTTCACGAAAAGTCATGTCTCATTTAGACATGCCTCTTCAATCTAATTACTAATTAACTAATAGTTATTTATGCTTATTATCATTTATATTATTTTACATTATTAATATCTATTTTATTTGTTACATTGCCTCCTTCTTCAAAAAGCTTTGTCTTCAAAGCCTGTCGATGACAAAAGGCTTGATCTCTTTTTCGGCTTCGAACGTCTTGCTGGCTTGGAACAGTCATCTTCGTCGATACAAGTTGATATGATCTTCTTAGTGACAAACAGAATTGTCGCACTGAGAAGAGATCAGACCATCCCAGATTAATCTTCTGTATTGTATTCTGATCACTGGAATTTTGTAACGACTTGTCAGCGTAAGACTGGATTGAGGTTACATCACTATTATATGGAACATCAGTTTGTTGTTTCTGGTCTGAATGGTACCGATACATAGCATGGTTGATTGGTCTACTCTCGTGATTCAGATGTCGATATGGAGTTTTTAGATTTTCTTCTGGCGAAGATGTTGCTGAATTGGTTATGGAACATTGACTTGGGATGTCCATTGTCTGAATTGCAACATGTAAGTGTGTCGTTTCTTTAACTGACTTGTCTTCTTGAGTTGTCATATTCACTCGATCGGTATTTGTTGTTTTGTCATCAACTTGAATTCCTACATTTGATGCTTCTTTCTTGATAAGTTGTTGTACCTTGTTTTCTAATGACTTTTTATCCTTCTTAAGTTTCTTAATTTGCGACAATAATTTTTCGCTTTGGTTTTTAAATCAAGAAACTTCTTCATTTTTGTCAACATTGATTTTGTAAATTTCTTTTTGCATATTTTGTAATACCTTTTTACCTTCTTGAGACATTACTTTTGAAATATCTGAGATATCTTCTAGAGTTACTGAATTTGGTTTTAATATAAAATCTTGGAGCGTTATTTTCTTCTTCTTGTAAGAAAATGTTAAAAACTTCTTTGTATTTAGAATAAAGGAACCTAGAGTTTCCATCCAAGGTAAACCCAAAATAATGCCACTTTGATTGTTCCATAGGGTTTGAACTGAGAATTGTGATACAAATGTATAATCTTCAACGTTTAACTGTAAATTGGCTATTTCATATATTTTATTGTGAAAAAAGTCTAATTTTTCAGTTATATTTGACTCTAGAATCACCAGTTGGTTTGCGATTTTAGGTGTTATATAATTTGCATCTTTTGCCGGAGAAATAGAAATAATAACATCTTTTCCTGTGAGAGTTCCTTTAATGTTAAATAACGCATTACCGTCTCTGGGTAAGGTTTCTGGGAATCTTATGGCCTCATTTTTGTATTAGACTCCATTTTTGCTTCTGAATATTAAGATATTTTTAAATTATTTAATTATTTTGTTTTTAATATATATTATATGATATATATATATAATATCATAATATATTTTTTTTTTGTTGTCGTAAATATAAATATTTTCCAAATATTCTCTTTTGATGTGGGCATTGTTTTAAAATAACTTGAAACCCTTTTGATTAAAAAAAATACTCTTTATATTGTTGCCGCTCTATATTGTATGTATTTTCCCTTTAAAATATTAAAACCGCCCTTTTCAAAATAGCTTTATTATCTTGATAATAATAATAAGTTTCGACTTTTTTTTTTAATATAAATTGGTCCCTTTTTTATATACTTAACTACTTCCTTATAAATTTTTAATGTCACCCCACTTAATAAATATAAAGGTCACGTCTTTTCATATGAAACGATCATAATGTTAAAATACCATGGGCTACTACCATGGGTTGTTTTTAAAACTTCCGTTCAAATGTTCTCCACGTAAAAAGTAAAACGTATTCCTTTTGTTTTTTGTTTTTGTTTTTTGAACTTTTTAAAATACCATGGGCAATTGCCATGGGTTGTTTTCAAAACCACAGGCTCCTCCGCGTAAAAAGTTTTAAATATACTTGGAAAGATTCCCTCCTATCTTTATTATGCACTTATTTTAATTAATTTTTTTTTTTTTTTTTGAATTGTGAGTTTTTTTTTCTATTATTTTTTTAATCTCTTTATTTATTTATTTATTAATTTAATGAAATTTTCTTTTAATAATCTTTAGTTATTATTTTTGTTATATATACTATTATATTATATATGTGATAAAGGCCTGATAGCGAGATGGAGAAACCTGCCAAGATATTTTATGAAAAACAGCTTTGAATTGGCGATAGCAATAAGATTTGATCGAGGAGTCGATAGCTTAGGAAGACTTGGTATCAAGAGAACGAGCTTTGTTGCACGCAGGGTTTAAGACACCCTAGAGGGACGCCGAACTCGCTCTGATACGCTTAAAGATGAAGCGAACAATAGTTGCTGATTATTGTTATCTACAAATTAATTACTCCAGAAGACTTGGAATATAAAGATATCCATGAGGATACAAATATTATATATTAAATATATGAATAAGAATAAGAATGATAATTAATAATTTACAAATGAGAACGAGAGGCTTGCTTTTATATCAGGCAAGTGGCTCTTCACGAAGAGTCATGTCTCATTTAGACATGCCTCTTCAACCTAATTACTAATTTACTAATAGTTATTTATGCTTATTATCATTTATATTATTTTACATTATTAATATATATTTTATTCGTTACATGGGGGAGGTGAGAAAGAGAATGTTGCCCTTGCAGTGAAGGGCAAGAAGGAGGCCAAGAAGGGGTCTTCTAGTGGAGCAAAGAAGGAGAAGGGGAAGCATAAGGCGAAGGAGAAGGACATGAGCAAAGTCCCAACAAGAAGAACAAGAAGAAGCAAGGAGTTGCAACTTCAACTTAGGTGGACGATTTCACTTCTAGATTTGACACAAAGTTTGCCTTATCAACAAAGGTGGATGAGTTTGCCTTGGTGGTGAGTTTAGCCACTCATGTTACACCTTCTCGTGTATGGTTTGAAATGACCGAAGTGAGAGAGCACTTCTCGAGTCTCTTGAGGGATGACATTGAATTGGAGGTTGTCTTTGGAGATGACTCCAAGGTCAGAGTAGCAGGAGTGGGTATAATATCATTTTAGAGGGAGTCATTGCCTCTTTTGAAAGTGACAAATGTTCTTTATCTTTCGGGGCTGAAGAAGAGCTTGATATTAGTCTCTAGCTTGGAGGACAAGGGTTATGAGGTGTTGTTCCAAAAGGGACAAGTATTGATCTATCCCAGAGGATCCAATATCAAGTCTGCTTGTGGTTGGAGTCTATAGTGGTAGACTTTACATGCCTATGTTTTAGCCTATTAGAGCCTTGGTGGCGCAGACCATCAACAGTGAGCTGTGTGAGCTATGGCACAGGAGGATGGCCCACTTGCACCATGGAGCTTTTAGGATGTTGCGAGAGATGGTTACATGTTTGCTTGACTTCAACACAGAGCATCATGAAGCATGCAGGGGGTGTGCTTTAGGAAAGTACACCAAAACAACTTTCTTGAGCAGTGACAACAGAGCTGTAGGTATCCTTGATTTGGCACACTGATGTTTGTGGTCCTATGTCTCATGTATCATTGACTAGAAGTGAGTACTATGTGACCTTCATTGATGACCACTCTAGGAAGACTTGGATTTTCTTTTTGAAGACGAAGGATGAGGTCTCCAAGAGGTTCCAAGAGTTTAAGGCTCTTGTAGAGAACCAAACAGGGAGGAAGATCAAGGTACTGAGATCAGATATGTGGGTCAGTATACCTCCATAGAGATGAAGGAGTTCTGTAGGAGTGCTTGTATCAAGAGGGAGTTCATAGTGCCTTATAACCCCCAACAAAATGGGGTGGCTAAGAGGAAGAATAGGGCCATAGTGGGTGCAACTAGAGCAATGTTGCATGATCAGAGTTTACTTTTCTTCTTGTGGGCTGAGGTGTGTAACGCTGTAGTATATTTGCAGAATAGGAGGTCACACAGAGTCTTAGGGAGCAAGACTCCTGAGGAGGTGTTTATTGGCAAGACGCTGAAAGTTGGGCATATCGGGATCTTTGGGTACCTTACATATTGTTATGTCCTTGAGGAGAAGAGGATAGAGTTGGAACCTATTGCATAGAAGGGTATTCTTGTGGGTTACAACGAGACCAACAAGGCCTACTGTATATACATTCTTGCACTTAGGAAAGTTGCCCTGAGGCGGGATGTGATCTTTGAGGAGGTAGGGCCCTTGAGGAAGTCTTGGGAGGTTGATCGAGTAGAGCTGCAGGCTCCTTAGCAGGGGGTCACACCAAAGGTTTCGGGAGCATCAGGAGTACATTAGGATCAGGAGGATAATCTATTTCGGTGGTGATAGGGTCTTAAACTCCAGTATCATTGAGTGTAGGATCACTTGATGTAGGATCGTCAGGTGCAGGATCTTAGAGTCTCGGATCTCCATTGGTCATAGCAAAGCCTTCCTTGTAAGGAGGAGAGGCACCAATTGAGGATTTTCCCATACCACCATAGGCGACTACTATAGGGAAGATGAAGCCAAGATGACCTCGGGAGACCTTGAAGGAAGCCCATGAGGCAGTGGGGAAACCCAAGTGGTGAGTGAGGGAGAGCAGACCACTAGAGAGGTTGGGTGGATTTGTGGCAGAGGTTGTGGAGACGAAGCCGATTAGTTTTGAGGAGGCTGCCAGTTAGTAGATTTGGAGGGATGCCATGGTGGAGGAGTATGCCTCCATCATGAAGAATGATGTTTGGGAGGTAGTGCTGCGACCTGAGGGGAAGTCAGTGGTGACTTCCAGGTGGTTCTACAAGATCAAACATGTTGCAGATGGCAATGTAGAGAAGTTCAAGGCTTGGTTTGTGGTGTGAGGGTTTTGACAACGTGGAGAAGTTCAAAGCTTGGTTTGTGGCATGAGGGTTTTGGTAGTGTGGAGAAGTTCAAAGCTTGGTTTGTGGCGTGAGGGTTCTCACAGATAGAGGGAGTTGACTATGAGGAGGCCTTTGTGTCGGTTGCTCGTTATACTTCCATTAGAGCAGTGATATCTATAACAGCTGAGATGGGTTGGAGGATTCACCAGATGGATGTGAAGACCACCTTTCTCAATGGTATTATACAGGAGGAGGTGTACATTGAGTAGCCACAAGGCTTTGAGGTGCATGGGAGGGAGTCTCATGTGTGTAGGCTTAAGAAAGCCTTGTCTGAAGCAGGCACCGAGGGCATGGTATGAGATGATAGATGCCTACTTGTAGTAGATGGGTTTCCAGAAGAGTGATGTAGATCCAAACCTCTATTTCATTCTCGTTGGTGACGATCCACTCATTCTGGTTCTGTATGTGGATGACTTGTTTATTACAGGAGAGGACAAACTCATCCAACACTACAAGAGAGATCTTGCTTCAGAGTTTGATATGACCGATATGGGGTTGATGCATTACTTTCTGGTGTTGGAGGTTTGGCAGGAGGATGGGCATATCTTCATTGGTTAGGGCAGGTGTGCAAGTGATATAGTGAGGAGATTCCGTATTGAGGGTTGCAGGCCTATGGCTACTCCTATGATCACCAATTGGAAGCAACTGCATGGTTTAGATTTCGAGTTGGTGAACCCCACCTTGTATCATCAATAGATTGGTTCATTGATGTATTTGGTCAACACTAGGTTAGATATCTGTTCTGCAATCAACACTTTGAGTCAGTTTATGATGGAGCCCAAGGGAGTGCACTGGGTGGCTTTGAAACATGCGTTGAGGTACCTACAATGCACGGTGGATTATGGTCTGGACTATGTCAGGTGTGATGGAGTCAGATTGATTTGTTGCACAAACTTAGATTGGGTTAGCAGTGCTAATGACACGAAGAGTCCTTCCGGGTGTTGTTTCTCGTTGGGCTCAGCAGTTGTGTCATGGTTTGGTAGGAAATAGAGGCCAATGGCATTGAGTAGTGTAGAGGCAAAGTATATAATAGTTACTTAGGCAGGTTGCGAGGCATTGTGGCTTCGCAAGATGGTATTTGGTTTATTTGGTCAGAGGCTGAGACCAACTACGATATACTGTGATAATCATAGTTGTATCAAACTCTCTCAAAATCCAATATTTAATGATCGATCAAAGCATATTGAGATCAAATACCACTTCATCAGAGAGTGGGTTTAGAGAGGAGCTGTGAAGCTTGAGTATATATCCACTGATGAATAGGTAGTAGACATTCTCACCAAGTCATTGCCAAGGGGCAAGAATGTATTCTTTAGAGACATGATGGGAGTGGTGAGAAACACTTGCGTCAGTAAGAGGGAGTGTTGAAAATGGTACCAAGGAGGCGTTTCCTAGGCATTTGTCCTTTTGCCCTAGGGAGACACATTAATCACCTTTCGTCTAAACGTTATTATGAGTTTATTAATATCAAGGGGGCTAAAGTACTTTTAATGTGGAGATGTACTAGGTACTTGTGAGTGAGTGCTTCAAATGGAATCTAAACTGCTTCATTTATAACCCTTTGGTGAGGCTGAATAGCCCTCTTTGAGGCTGACTTGATCATCTTAAGGTCGACTTGGTGTGGAGACAACATAATTCATATTTGACTCAATACTTAAACTTTTTACATGATTCAAAAGCCCAAGAAGGGTCTCTTTAAAAGTACAATGACTCTATTAACTTAGAATAAATCTTAGAAGTCCTCAATGGGGACTTTGACCTAAAACATTATGACTTAAGCATGAAACCCTTGCTTTAATAAGTCATAATAATAATAATAAATCTTTTCTTTATTCTTTTGACAAGTACATTACAAGATGACTCAAATACATAAGTGAAGACCGAACCTAGTTACATTTTCCAACACTCCCTCTTAACTAGGGAGGTATTCGTCGTATACAAGTACAAGGAAGATCTCAACTATATGAACCATGGAGAACTTTTAGGCACAACAATGCCATGGACTAGATTGCGGACGAGAGAAATCTATCCATTGGTCTCTCAACAATTTAGGCACCACAATGCCATGGACTAGATTCCTGACCAGGGCAATCTATCCAAGTGGGAATAAGATGGACTCAAGCTTTCAGCCTCTCTAGGTACCATCAAGTTTACTTGTTAGCCATCAACCCAGGTTCCAGGTGTATATTCAAAACAAAACTCTATGACCAACACCACCTTTCCAATTTTGAGACCTAGACATTAACACAAAGTGTCGGCCAAATGTCCTCCCAGGCAATGCTTCACTCACAAAGCCTCAACACTCCTTGATCCAGCAGATCAAGGCACCTTTCCAATTTCGAGACCTAGACATCAACACAAAGTGTTGGCCTAATGTCCTCCCAGGCAATGCTTCACTCACAAAGCCTCAACACTTCTTGATCCAACAGATCAAGGATAACCAATCTCTCCCAATCAAATTGATTGGTAACTAGCGTGCTATCAAAAAATTTGAGAGATTCACCTGTACAAACACAACCCCAATCAATAATATACTTTCACATGTACATAATCAAATACAAACCTTCGGGGTTTTTCAGACAACAGATGTTGCTTGCCAACACAGTAGGACTATCAACTGAATCTTTAACAGAAGATTCTTTAATCATACACTTTCCTTTCTTACTTCACATGCAACAACATATCCTTCAAAATTCATTCTCCAATCAAAACTATGCTATGCTCTCCCTCTCAACCAGGGAGCTTCCCTTTATCCAAGCTCCCTCTTAATCTCATGGAGATCTCTCTTATTTAGGCTCCCTCTTAACCTAGGGAGATCAACTTCTTTTCTTCGACATCGGAGAATCTTTTGTGGCTTCCAATCATTTTACAAGAGTTATCATCATCGACATCATGCATATCACATAAATGAACATCTTCACCATATTGAAGATTGTATACCTACACAACTTAGATAACAAGCACAACCAAATCTATAGAAGCATAAAGGTAGCCATATCAGAATTACAGAAGCATTTCAACTATATATATATTAGATACCCAAACTTAATTATAAACAAGAGACATATACTTTTCAACATCTTGCTAGGGACTTTGTCATAAACCCTAGACTACTTAAAAAGAACTTTCATTGCATCTAGGGTTTCAATGTTTCTTACAAAGGTATGACATACCCTACTACAACATATAGCAAACCCTAGAAACAATTCAAACAAATATAGACCTACAAGGCATCTAACAACTTTCAGAATTCATATGTTAGACTTCCCACTAGGGTTAGTTGCAAACCCTAGATTTTTCAATCAAACATCAATCACAACTAAAATTCAGTTTTCAACAATCTTACACAAATCTCAAACTATCACATTGTCATCATACATCAAAGATCTTCACTTCTAATAGGGTTTAACTCTAAAACCCTAGAATTTCTCAAATATTATCACCCTAGAGAAACAAACTTTGACTAGGGCTTAATTCCAAACCCTAGGATTTATTATCACCGATAAGCAGGTCAACTCGTATATCTGGGATTTATCATCATGCATAGGCATTCATATCATGTGTTAGTCAAACCCAACTTTACAAATATCAATAGGAGTTAGACATACAACAAACTTGATTAGACTAGGGTTTGATCAAACAAACACACATTCCAAGGAAATCATTTCTAAGATATTATAAGGGCCTTGCTTACACATTCCACCAAACCCTAATGAGTTAGTGTTTCAATATAAGAACATAACAAACCCAAAATTACCACTTCTTTAAAGGGTCAGGATTTTAAACTTTATCATTCAATCCTAACAAGTTAGGCTTTCCTGATCATCCCAAAAACCCAAACTTAACATCACCAATAAAACTTCAAATAACATTTCTCAATAACCTTAAGCAATTTAGGGTTTCAGACATTTACATTAGCATACCCTTAGGTTAGGGTTTCTCAAAGAACCTATCTAGGGTTCTATAAAATTAGTTAGAATATTAGTGGGGTAGATTTATCAAGTGATGAATCACCCAAAATAAGAATCATTATGATTCAATATAACTAGACATAAAAATGTTAGTAATAGATTGTCAAATGAATAAACATTTAATATAAAGGAATCAATGTTTTGTAGTTTAAGGCATACCTTTGTTTCTTGACAAACCTTGTCTTAGGTGGCTCCCTTCCATACTCCCTGAGGATATTGCAGATGTTTTCCTAATCAAGGCAATAGAGGGAGAATGGTGATTAGTATTTAATATAATTGAAACTTAAATAAGTACATGAAACCAAAAACTGAAAGGAAATGAGATACTTATCTTTGGGAGATATTGGGGGTTCCCTCCAAATTTGAGGGATACTTATAAACTTATAAAAACAAAAGAAAAATGTCTTTTCCAAAAACATGTTAAAAACCTATAAATTCTAAAACATCAAAAATATAAAATAAGATATCTAAGGCTACAAGCAAAGGACTTATTAGTGTAAGTCCTTTATGTCAGATACTTCGAGTATGGCTTTCTTTGGATTTTCTTCTTCAACAATGTTAGCATGATTTGTATCTCTCTTCTTATTCTTTGGATTGTCGGGATAGTATACCTATAAACTTATAAAAACAAAAGAAAAATGTCTTTTCCAAAAACATGTTAAAAGCCTATAAATTCTAAAACATCAAAAATATAAAATAAGATATCTAAGGGTACAAGCAAAGGACTTAGTATTGTAAGTCCTTTATGTCAGATACTTCGGGTTTGGCTTTCTTTGGATCTTCTTCTTCAACAATGTTAGCATGATCGCTATCTCTCTTCTTATTCTTTGGATTGTCGGGATAGTCGCTCCTGTAGTGACCCTTCTTATGACATTGATAGCATTCTACCTTTGGAGATGTCTACTTTCTTCATTGGTCCTTTTGATTTCTTTCCTTTTTGTTGAGCAGTGTAGGCATTTGAAACTCCTCCAGGATTGGAAACTAGTGAGATCCTTAATTCTTCTTGACTACAGGCAGTCCATAGATCTTCAAAAGTGGGAGCTTCCTTCCAATTGTTAAGTCCTACAACAAATGCACCCCAAGTAGGTGGCAATCCTAATAGAGCAGTGATCATGAGTTCTTTGTCTGGAACAATTTCATCCATGGCTAAAAGATCATCTTTGATTCTTGCTATCGTCACAAAGGAGGCCTCTGTGTCTTCCTTAGTCATCTTTGTGGTCCTTAGTTCATTCTTCAAGCTTGCTACTTGACCAATGTTCTTAATAGTGAATAACTTTGACAAGGTTTCATACATTTCCTGAGCATGATTGATATTGGCTATAAATGGGATAAGGTTGTTCTTCATTCCTTCTACCATTAGATTCATGGCCACCAATTGTAATTCTCTGAACTTTACTTTGTCAACATCGCTGGAGTCATCTGTAGGTTTCTTTACTTTTCCTTTGAACAAGTCTAGTACCTTATTCTTTTCAAGGATGAGGTCAATCCTCTTTTTCAAGACCTATAGTTTGAGGCTCCTTCAAGTTTGTTCTCTCCCTTGATTGTGTTAGACATTGTCTTTGAATATAGTAGACTTCTTCTCTCGAATAATAGTTTTGAATGATTCCTTGATCAAGTGCTTGACACTACCTTTTTCTTCTTTCTTCACCAAAGCTTTGATACCATGTTAGAAAATCAAAAAGGCAGAAATATTTTCTTATACTTGATAATTACTTGTGATGTTCTTGACTTCTTATTAGGTTTCTTTATATCTTCTTTCTTTTAGTTCATCAAGCAATTACCAAAGCAGAAGCACATAAAACAATGGACACTAGATATAGGCTCACAGCCAGGGCAAAACCCTCTTTAGGGGACAACTCAATCAATAATTCTTCCTTCAATAGTTTTCCGAAGATATTCCAAGACTCTAGACCTTGACACAAACTTTCCTCCACATCAAGTCAACCTTCCTCTTCTCTTGCAGATGATCCTACTTGACCTCGCGGCAACAACAACAGTAGTAGCACTTCCTTCAACCCAACAACTTCGACCTTGCTTTGGAGACTTCGATCTTCACTGAAAGATTTCGATCTTCACATAGGAAGTTCAATTTTCGCCCAATACAACTAACTTCTTGAGGCAACAACACCTAGCATCAACAACTTTGATCTATACTTTGATTTGGCAACAACAACATACGACAACTGACTACGACATCAACAAGAGAACTTCGATCTTCAAAACTAGGGCACGAGAGAGAGAGAGATAAATGCACCAAAATTTTGATCTTCTTCTTTTTCTTCTCCTAGACCAAATTAGCCTTCTTTTTCTTCCTTCTATTTTGTACTTTTTCCAGCTTCAAAGTGAGAGAGTGCTTCAATTGGAATTCACACTGCTTCATTTGTAGTCCTTTAGTGAGGTCGAATAACCCTCTTTGAGGCCGACTTGGTGTGGAGACAACATAATTCATATTTGACTCAATACTTAACCTTTTTACATGATTCAAAAGCCCAAGAAGGGTCTCTTTAAAAGTATAATGACTCTATTAACTCATAATAAATCCTAGAAGTCCTCAATGGGGACTTTGACCTAAAACATGATGACCCAAGCATGAAACCCATTCTTTAATAAGTCATAATAATAAAATAAGAAGTCTTTTCGCTATTCTTTTGACAAGTACATTACAAGATGACTCAAATAAATTAAATGAAGATAGAACCTAGCTACATTTTCCAACAAAACGGTCTAGTTTAAGCTCCAATATCCCCATACGCCAAGTCACAAGCTCATTTTGCACCTTGGCTTCAGTTGTGATTATCTCCGCATGGCGCATGATCAGAGAGATAATAAAGTCAAGCTTGTGCCATTCTGGCAAGAGCCAAACCAAGATCCTCCTCGCCATCCCTCAGATTGCGCTCCATAGCCTCTAAATTGTTCTGAAGACGATGACAAATTCAATAAATAACTGCTCTAATTTCTCGCTTATCACTGCTGGTCTCTCCCCGAAAACCTATAAAAACTAACTCACCTCTTCCACTTGCCTTGGTTTTGCTCCAAGCCGCATTAAAGACTGCTTGTGGCACCATAGCTTGAGATGCATAAGCCATTATGAAATGCGAAGCAGCCCAAGCAAATTCGTAGAGGGATGCACCGCTAGACTGAAATCCAACCTCGCAGTTTGATAGATGTTAATTTTAGGTATGTTCAATGTTAGACCAATTTATTTAATTTCTTTTCCATATTAGCAATCACATCAGCATAAAGTAAACTGCAGATAGAACATAAATATAAATCGCAGAAGACATGCTAAGACAAGAGGACACAAGATGTGGCGCTAGCCAGGGACAAACCCTACAATGTGGGGAAACCTTGATCAATTCTTCTTTTATGTTCTTCAAAGTTCAGCAAAGAAAGAGAGAGATAGTACATTTACAACAGAGGTCAACACTTTGATTTATCTAGATCTAGCATAGATTATTTCGTATGACGATGAGATCAGTTGAAGACATTCTGCTTCAACTGATTCTCAAGGTGACTCCTTCACCTATAATGGTGTTGCATTTGGTCCTCTTGCTGCACCACTGCATACTGCATCATGTTGCACTAATCATGATAATCATCATGCTGCCTATGTCCATGATCTTATCATGCTAACCTTCATGTTCCATGATCTTATCATGCTGCCCTTCATGTTCATGATCATATCATGCTGCTCATAATGCCCTTCTGTTGCTTCATTGTAGAGTTCATATACATATCAACCTTAGCTGCTTGCTATGGCTTGCAGCCTAGCAAAGCAGCTAGGCTATAGTTCCACGCAATCCCATTATACACAACGTATATATAACCATGATTGCTCAACGAATATATAACCATGAGTGCCCAACATATATACATTCATGAAGTTGCTTTGTATGATTCCACCTGCATGTCTATATATATATATATATATATATCCATGAATCCAACTGTGTGTATATATATCCATGAATCCACCTGTGTGTGTATATATATATATCCATGAATCCACCTGCGTATATATATTCATGAAGTTGCTGCATATGATTCCACCTGCGTGTTGGGGATAGCATATGAGTGTTCTGGTTGCGTGTTGGGCACAACATATGAGAGCTCATAACTTTTCCATTGCATGTTAGGGTTTCTGCTTTCTAGACTGCAATTCCCCTAACCTTGACAGCTGCTCTATTAACCTTACTGTGGCTCCATTCACCTCAAGACTATGACTGCGGCTACACCTCAGGAATGTGATTGCGGCTACCATGCGTTGACGGTGGCTACACCTCAGGACAGCGGGATTATGATTGCGGCTTGATTGCGTCCTTTTATTATTGCGGTCACCATTTATGCTACAACGTGTAAGTGCCTCAACAACAACGTTTGCCATGACTTGCGTATATATGTCTCCATGATCTGCGTTGGAAGGGATTTCATGATTGCGTTGGTAGGGCATCATCTTTGGGCCAACGCGTGTTTCTCTTGGTGTCTCACTCCTTCTCCAAAATCCCAAGACGGGGAGAGGAGGAGATCACTCAAACCCAAGACATGGAGAGGAGGAGATCACTCAAGAGTTGTGTCCAAATGACATCAAATCCTCTTATATTTATACTAAAAGGTGTAGGTTGAATAGACATGACGTTTGGGCTTCTTGAGGCTACGTAAGAGCTGGTCGGCTTGATAATAATTACATAATCGAAATAAATTCATATCTCCATAAATACTTATTGGAATTGGATGATCTTTGGATCAATCCTACACCTCTCCACGAGAGGGATCCAATAAAAATATCAACTACCATAAATAAGCTGACCCACATGGAGTTTGGCCCTAGTTGCCAATTTTAACACTCCCTCTCAACTAGGGAGAACTCCATTCGCTGATCCATAAGTTCGACTGTACTATCTCTGCCATCAGTGTCCTACACTGCTCTGCCCAGCTTTGCTGAGCTCTGCTGGCTCTGGCTCTGCTCAATTGAGCTCTGCTAGCTCTACTCAATTCTGCTGGCTTTGCTCAGCTCTGCTCATCTCTACTGGCTTTGCTCTACTCAGCTTTGCTTTGCTCAGCTTTGCTTGCTCTGCTCAGCTCTGCTCTGCTGGCTCTGCTCAACTTTGTTGGCTCAGGCTCTGCTCAACTTAGCTCTGCTGAACTATGAAGAAGAAGAATTGATCAAGAATGTCTCATACCCATTCTCCACTGACTCGAAGTCAGTCTCAGAGTGCGTAACACTGTTCCCAGACTAGTCTCAATCGACCCAAAGGCAGCGTCATAATGGGTACCACTCCTACCACTGGTCCTAGACCAGTCTACTGACTCATAGTTAGTCTCAGAGTATGTACCACTGGTCCCAGACCAGTCTCAACTGACCTGAAGTCAGCGTCATAATAGGTACAACTCCTACCACTGGTCCCAAACCAGTCTACTGACTCAAAGTTAGTCTCAGAGTATGTACCATTGGCCCCAGACCAGTCTCAACCGACCTGAAGTTAGCATCATAGTAGGTACAACTCCTACCACTGGTCCCAGACCAGTCCATTGACTCAAAGTCAGTCTCAGAGTATGTACCACTGGTCCTAGACCAGTCTCAACCGACCCGAAGTCGGCGTCATAGTAGGTACAACTCTTACCATTGGTCCCAGACTAGTATCAATGATCCCAAATCAATGAAGGTCATCCTAGCATAGGGAGTACGGTAGATACAACAATGCGTCCATCAGTACTACTATGGTCCCTATCTTCATTTCCCTGCTCATTGATCAGATGAGAGGTACTTCCCATGAGTCCTTGACTGCATGGGTAGGATGCCTCGACAAGTGAACTTAATCAATCCCGTCCTCACAGGAGAACTAATCATCCTGCTACAATTGCCATGGAGAATACATCATCCAGGCCTCACAAGAGAACTAATCATCCTGCTACGTTTGTCATGGAGAACACATCATCCAGACCTCATAGGAGAACTAATCATCCTGCTACGTTTGTCATGGAGAGCACATCATCCAGACCTCACAGGAGAACTAATCATCTTGCTACACAGGAGAGCAAATTATCTTGTTCCACAAGAGAGTGAATCATCTTGTTCCAGTACGCACCACTAGGGGAGGGTGGGTCACCCTGTGGTCGTATGTTGTTCCAGTAAGAATCGCAAGCCCCCAGAGCTCCCAGAGCTCAACGTATTCAACATGCAGGACCCTTGTACAAGGGTCTCTTGACGACTCCAAGTCGTTTGGGAAAATCACATATTTGATCTTTCTCTAGGGGCTTCGTCAAAATGTCAGTGACCTGTACATCAGTCTTAATGCGATGGAGCCACCTTGCTCATCGACTTACCATATCCTAGATAAGGCAGTATCTAATGTCTATCTGCTGGAGCAATAGTCGAATACGAGATTCCTCAATAATGGAATCCCACCTCTGGTTGTTACAGAGAATCACAATGGTATTCATCATGTGTACAAACAGCTCACTGAAGAGTTTCCCCAAGCGGGCGGCTTCATACGAGATCATACTCGTAGAAATGTATCTGGTCTCGGCGGTGCTTATGACAACCGACTTCTGCTTGCTGCTCATCCATGATATCGAAGCATAATCCAAAGAGAAACAACACTAAGAAGTGCTCCAAAGATCCTCCACAGTGCCTGCCCAATCAACATTCGAATAATCATGCAGCTTCATATTTCCGGCAGTGTATCTCAATCCATGAGAGATTGTGCCCTGAAGACATATCAGAAGATTCTTGGCACCAATCTAGTGGGCTCAACCAAATATTTGCTCCCCATGCTAACTGCAAAACATATGTCTGGATGAAATTTCACCAAGAACTTTCCCAAGTCTGGTCCGACATTACTATTGTATAACTTCCTCGAGGTAGTCACAGGCTTGTAGTTTATCATTTCACATCCGGAATCCAACTCCCTCTTACTTTTGCAAGTGAGAGGGTCTGCATAAGCTGTCCTCATAAGGTGCTTGTATGAGAGGTCTATCATCCATAACCTTTGGATGGTTTGGATCCGTTTCACTCCTAGTGAATCTCAGCTTTGTCACACAACTATCGATCTTCTCATACTATGCCTGGGGTTTTTAGCTTTCAAGCCATAGAGGGCTTTCTTCCACTTGCATATGTGAGATTCCTGATTATCAATCTCAAATTCCTTGGGTTGTTCCACACCTGTGGACCTGCTACATGAGGGGAATGGTCCCCTTGTAAGATTTTCCTTCGATACATCTCAGACATGTACTTTCATGCTCCTTTTGAATTCAGGCATCCTTGTCACCATCTGACTCATAGACCTTTGGTGCTACGTGACAATGGACATGGTCCCTAGTGGACTTCTTGGAATTTGATACAATCTTGAACTCAAAAGCATCTTTGAAAATTCTATTTCCAAACACGTATCTTTCTATCAATGAGTGCCACCTTGAAACCTTTGACTTCCATTTCCGAGATGGACACCAGGTTCTTGTTGCGATCAGGTACATAAAAGAGATTCTAGGGTTCCTTGCTTTCTTTGAAGAGTCGACCATTTCCTTGATGACTTGCATTACCAGTCATTCCCTTGATCCCAGGAAAGAGATGTGTCTCTACCATTTGGACACTCCTTCGCATAATGGCCGAACTTATTGCAACCAAGGCATCCGCCTTTTCTTCGACACTTAGATCCGAACTTCCCAATGAAGTGATCTTTAGATGGACCATCAAAGACTTCTGGTGTGCCATTCTGATCTGCTTCGACTTTACCCTGGGTGAATTATGAGGAACCCATTGATCCTTCTGTCTTGTCCCAACTGTCTTTGGTGATTGCTCCTTCACTCTTGCTTGGACATTCTCTTCACCTCAGCTCTGATACCATGTTAATTTTAGATGTGTTCTATGCGAGAGCAATTTATTTAATTTCTTTTCCATATTAGCAATCACATCAGCATAAAATAAACTGCAGATAGAACATAAATATAAATCGCAGAAGACATGCCAAGACAAGAGGACACAAGATGTGGCGCTAGCCAGGGACAAACCCCACAACGTGGGGAAACATTCGGCACCTAGGGGAGCGCACTTAGCCCTTGGAGCTTGGGACCATGTGATACACACCTTGGATGTTGAACACTTGACTTGGGGTTGCTTCGGTTGAGGAGCATATTTTATGGAGCTTGGTGATGGACATAGAAACATATTCTTAGGAGGAGCATTGGAGCTTTACATGGGAAAATGTGAGAGCAACATTGGGTACATGAGTGTAGGTGTCACACAATTGTAGGAGGAGCATTTGTAATGAAGACACTTGGATAGTGGACCACTATGGAAGAGGGAGTGTTATTAACAATTTGGCTCCTACTCCTAAGTCCTAGGCCAACTCATGTTTACCTTGGGATATATTTTTTATCACAAGCGTCATATACTTAGTTATGCGATCATTATTTGGTTGTTATGTATATTGTGCTATTGATTTTATTCTCTCATATGACTAACAATTAATGATGATTTGGCTTTGTGCGTTTTTGCCATTTCTGGATCTTTTTTGTTCTTTATTATGTCTTTCAATTGGTATCAAAGCACATGTTCTTATGAGCCTAATTAGATGGGGAGGACACATGAATACACTAAAGGAGCCTTCAAATGGAGATTGATATTTGTTGGATGGCTCTAAACCTAAGTCACAGGACACGTCCTCCAAGGTCCCGTGTCCCATATTTAGTGTGTCGGACACGAAAACGGCCCTAAAACATGTCGAAAACGTTTTTTATCATGTCCTATAAAACGTAAAACATATTCTGGCGTATTGGTCATGTCCTACTCCTTGAAAACGAGTATTCGATGTCTAGAATACGTTGCCCTAACGTTTTTTCTCCGGTTGAATACGTAACCCACAGAATCACTAGTTTTTTTTTTTTTTTTTTTTAACCACATGGTGAAACGGTAACTATCAAGCCTAATCCAGGAGAGACCCGGGATCAAACCTCATATTTGGCCTAAAACACCAAGAGTATATCCAACCACCTGTAAGTCGGGTATACTAAGATCCTATGATTTTAGCAAGAGCAGACTCAGCGGTTTGGGGAGTCCGCCCCTCTAGCCGCCACCATAACAGGTCACTGTACTCCGCGAGATTTGAACTTCGGTCTCCTGGGCTTCGCCTAAAGAGACTTACCGTCAAACCGCACATCACTGTACACAGAATCACTAGTTTAAAGCCCACACAATTATTTTCTCGGGGTACTTTTCCTATTTTCCTCAGCCGTCACTCTTTGTCGCTGTATATTCGTCATGTGGAGCCGAGTCATCTCCGTGGACTCGTGGAGCTGTTTGGTCGCAGCATGTGTGAGGTTTGGCAACTTGGCAGGCTGCAGCGTTCAGGTAAACTGTGGTCCGTCGTTGTATATTCATCGTGATGTGTTTGCTTACAGAAATTGTGTTAGTTGCTTTAGAAGCGATGCTGGCTCTCATGCAGGTTTTCTTTTCGGTAGCTTGATATCACTCTAGATGGTTCAGTTATTTCTCTATCTTTTTGGTGAATGTGAATGCTTGTTATTTCTAATGGATTAAATGTGCTATCACTAAAAGACATTTAAGCCTTAAAGAAATGCGCTTCAAAAACTTGTGTCATTCTATCAGACTATTCTTCGAGATGGGCAATTCATAAATGTGGTCTGTAATTATAACTCTGTAATTGCTCAGTCGTAAAACAAAATACATCTTAGAATGGATAGAAGAAGAATTCTTTCCTAATGCTTGCAGCATGTATGAAGTGTGAATTCAAGGAGTTGCCCATCTTGTCATCTTTTAAGATCTGGGAACTTCTATGGTAATTTTATTTTGCGAGTAATGTATGATTATAATATCATAAAATGCAAGCTTCTTGACTTTCTCACCTATAATTTGAGTAAAACAAATTTCTACTTGTGTACTCAGCTGTTATGTTTCCAATTCAACCGTGTTTAGAGGCATGTTTCTGACTATATTTTGAATCTCTTTACTCTGAAGGGATAATCTAAGTTCTGATGTTCCATTAACTGTTTTTTTTGCGTCTTCTTTTTATTACATTTGTGTAACTGTTCTTCCAGCGCTATGTAACTCCCACCATACATGTGAGATTCATATTTTGAATGCATTCACTAATTGTGCATAACTTTAAAGTTTAAGCTTACAATGTGATTGAAGTTATCAAGAAAATCAGTAACAATTACTTTGAAGAGACTGGGCAAGGATAAATGTGATGATCGGGATATTTGAAATGCATCAGCAGTTGCAAAGCACGAGTGAACAATAAATATGTAGTGGCATCAATGACATATACCTTCTTCGACAGAAGTATTGAACTGTAATTGCAAGTTGTATAACCTTCATTTTATTGCGCTCAAAGGATATGTTGCCATATAGATGGCAAATTTTTTACCCATTCCCATGCCTCCAGACCACAGAAAATTGTCTCTTTCATAGTCTTATAAATACTATTACAAAAATAAATGGACCTTAATTCCTCAAAGGAAGGAGGATCATCAGATTTAAGATTAGGGCTATAAAAGTGGCATTGAAGGCGGCAGTCATCTTCCCAGTTCTCTCAGATTCATCAAATCTTCCTAAATGAACATTGAATATTCAAGAATCAAGACCAATCATATCACATTCTAATTTCTAAATAGTAAATTCTGATTCTGTTTATTTTTTTTAAATGAACTATGAACTTTGAAGTAATTATATTTTAATTTGATTAGATAAGCTGCAGCCTGCAATTTAATATGGATCAAAAACTATATTTTGGTATCTATATATATATATATATAAAACGTGTCCCTTGTGTCCTATTTCCGGGTCGCTGCATTTCGTATTGAATACTCATATTTACGTGTCCTCCACGTCTCGTGTCCTCGTGTCATGTGACTTAGCTCTAAACACATACGAGGTCTTAATGTGCATCTTAGTTCATTTATGCACTTGATGTAAGTTGTAGGTTTTTAAATTTTGAAGAGGAAAATAGATGATCTTTTGATATGTTGTTGTTGGATATGTGTACATTGATTTCTCTATTCAACAATATAACATATACCAAAAGAAGGGAAATTTCTTGTGAACATCTCTCATTGGATAATCCTATGTGTTAGCTTCGTCCAACATTTTAAAGAATAAAAACAGAGCTTATATGCTCGAGATATCATGATTTTCCTCACATCCATTTTTATCCATTACCAATTATCCTTTTTTTTTTCCAATTTATTTCATTATCCATTTCATTTCATCTAATTTCCTTGTCCATTTTATGGATTTTTGACTATATTATTTTCATGCGTAATTACTCTACCTCGAAATTACTTACCTTACGTCCTTTTTACTTAAGTCATTTACTTTATATGTTTAATTCACCATTTTTGGGATTACTCCTTCTACACCTCCTTCTTTACTTGGCTGTTTTATTTATTGCGGATGCATGACATCTCTCTTCATTTCACCCCATTGTCTTCCACAATTTTGCATTACTCAAATTGCATCCACTATTTTGCATTACTTAAATTGCACTTGCAATTCCGCATCACTCAAATTGCAGCTGCATTTCCAAAATCCTTAAATTTCACTCTATGGCACTCAAATTGCACCATCATGACTTACCATACTTAACAACTTGTATGGATTTTTACCCTTTGCAATACCATTTTATATTTAGTATTTTTCGTGGATTTTTGCCATTTTCCATAGTCGTTTTTCATGAATGTAGGAGCCCACATTATAATCTTCCATATTACTTTATCTCCACCCTTGCAACCCACAAACTTGCATTATCCTAAACACTTGGAATATTTTCATTATTTTAACTTGTGCATTTATACATGGTCATTTTATTTTGATTGACTTTCACCTCTTTGCATTATTTCCACACTAACAATATTTTCAATGCATTCCTCATTTTTAAATCTATGCATTGTTATATCCTAAGCTTTCCTGCTCTTCTTTGGCACACTTCGCGTGCCACCTCCTAATGACACATGGCAATGCAGGGGACCTATACTCCGGTGACACTTGGAAGGTGTGGGTTGGACATGGATAACTAGGTAGTGACTTAACATGATGGTTGGGCGATGAGGCGGTGACCAAAGCTACACTATGCACAAGCTACACAAGGTTCCATAGCTCTTTGTATATCATACACAATACATGGGAGACCATTTCTTTATAAACATGTTGAGTAGCTTCCCACAATGCATGTTGGAAAAATAGGGTGGATTTGCAAATTAAAGGCCAAGATTCACATGGAGAATAGATTAATGGTTGTTGAGTCCTTATCTTCTAAATGCCATATCTTAAGTTCTTGATGTTCAAATTGAGCAAAAGAGAGCTCGTTGGAAAGCTAAAGACATGAACAACAACCATGGAAATGATTTTTGAAATGATAGCTAGCTTGCCTTGAATATTTAAATACAACAATGCTTATTTTTGGCTTGGTAGTGTTTTATTTTTGAAAAATGATTTATGAAAAGGAATTTCTAAATGTCTAAATTGGGCCCTATTTGTAGGGACGATCATCAAAGTTCATATTTATCAAAGGGGTTTTAATTCGTAGCACAAAGCGGGAGAAACCTTAATCGTAAAACAGTTCCAAGAGGATGAAGTGAAGATTATAAAAATAGTTGTGAAGCACATTCAAGTGTTTAGAAAAAACAAAGAGTTTGCTAGAGGCAAGTTTTGCCTTCCTAAAATTTGTGAATTAGCCTTTTTGACTTCCTCCCTCATCTTTTTCTTCTATTTACTTCTTTCCTAGAAGTTTTCCATGTGTGCTTTACAATATGAGGATTTAGGATTGATCAACGTTTTGTATTCTTCCAAGAATTTTCCATGATATTCTAGGTCTAGAGAAGCAAAATCCTTGTTTTTTTGAAAGCAAATGTAGTATTATTTTAGTTTATCTAATTCTCTTTGAGATCTTGTTGAGGCTATTTCATCTTTCTTGTTTTAGACATTGTCAAACTTGTTTTTTTTTTGTTTTGTTTATTCGTTCGTTTATTTTTCTGAATAAGACTAATTCTATTAAAGATACAAAAATAATGTTACATGGAGGCATTGGCCTCTGCAAATCCTATCTCAGAGAATTTACCAAGTATTAGCAAACAGTGACTGAAAAGGCCACTGCCCTTAAGGGTAAACCAGTCCAAAAAAGTGAGCTGTCCATGCAGGGGACCCAGCTTATAATTTCCATGTTTGAGAGTTTTTTCAGCAAAACAAGAAAAAAACCAAAAAACACTCCATGTAACAACAAATATAGCTTAAAATAACAAAGAAACCCAGATAGGGTGACCTGGTGTCTAAGAACCTAGAAAAAGAACCGTAGTCCACTAGGTGTCAGCAGGTGGTAGGGGCTCCTCCACGATGAGACACCCGTAAGCATAAGGGTCATTGTTGGCTTGCTGCTGTCCATTGGTCATGGCATCCTGCTGCTTTTTGCCACCTGGAGTGTTTGTCTCGTCTGCTACCTTCACATTACCACTCGGGTTGTTACTCGTTTTGTTTAGGGCTTCCGAGTTAGAGTAAGCAATGTCCATCTTGTTCCCAGCATCACCCTGCGAGTTGTTCTGCCTGCTATCGCCCTTCCTATCTGGAATGATGCTATCCGGGACAATATTGCATTGTGGTTCCTCCCTGAATGTGATAGAGATAGTGGCGATTATACAGGGGCGGTACAGGGTGGATCTGAATTGGAATTGGGTGGAGTGAGAGGGATTCATTGTAGGCTCATAGTCAGCTTGTGGGTGCTGGGTCTCTGCATTATGCCGATGGCCAACCCTCTTCCACTGCAGGTGATGGGATAGTGACCCCTGCTATGAGCTGCAGTCGAAGGAGAGGAGGAGTCCGCTTGAGTCGATTCAGACGGGGAAAGCGAGGGAGGGTGAATTGCTCTCCCTTGATTGCTTCCCCTGCGACTTCTCATTTTGTGCCTCAGGCGAGGCATATTAGCTTGGTGAATATCGGTACGGTGGGTGCTTGGAGGAGCTGGAGAAGGGATGGAGTGGCTTGTGGAGGCAGGGGAGTGAGGAATACGATTGCCTGAGGCGAAATTGAGGGCCGGAACAACAATTCTATAACAACAAAGCGGGTTGTGAGAGAAATGAGCACTGTCAATTATCTCAATGCAGCAGAGAAGTTGACATCTTCTGCCCGTGGCTGTTCTAGAGCTCGGCTGTGCACTTGCGGGAAGGCAAATGCAACCGAGAGCGGGGGGGGGGGACGCAGAGCATTCTCTGTCTTAAGGACTAGAACCAGAAGTAGGTGGCTTCGGCTCTCTCCCTCCATTAATGTTTTTTAGTTTTCAGGCTTCATTGAAATGCCATAAATTATGGCGATGGGCGTCTCGGTAGCAGTGTGGGTGGCCATGTGGCCATACCACTTGCTCGCCCGGATGATCGGTGCTGTACCGACACCGTTAATCACCCGCATCTTGAAATTGTCAAACTTGTTACATGTGGAATATTAGTATTAATTTTTTACATAAAGAACTATTCATGTGTCATCTTGCTTCTATGAATTTGTGTGGTTAATGTATCAATGGATTCTTGGGTGGATAATGCTTTACAAACTCTTTTGATATATAATATATATATATATATTTGGTTTTTTTTAGAGGAACGATTATGTATTGCATTATAAAAGCTTGGTTTGACGGCCAGAGCCTTGTACATCATAATCTAGACATTCTGTTGCTACTGTCCAAAAACTCCATATAAAACTATCACAATTCATCCCTGAGCTACAAATTACTAGTTTGAATTGATTTTCTCCATACATTCTCCAAAACACACCAACAATAATTGTATATTTGCATAACGTAGAAAAAAAAAAAACTAGAAATTGGATGAGACACTACATAGCAATAGCGACTTGGACTTGTTTTTCTTCTGTTTCGAGCCAAGAGGGGGTGGCTTCTTGGTCGTCGACAAGATCAAGGCTACTCTTCTCTTGTTGTTCAGAATTCCCGAGTTGCTTCATGTTGTTCTTGATTGCTCTATCATGAGCCATAACAACATTCGCTACCTTAACCTTTGCCAAATTTTCCACTCGAAATTCTAGCGTTTGATTCGCCAGCTGAAGGGGTTCCATTTTGATTTCCAAAAGTCCCAATCTTTGGGTTAGCAGTTCGTTCAAGGCCTAAGATTTGGCTAAAATCATCTTTGTGTGCCTAGATATCAAAGAAATGACGAACTCTAGAGCACTTGCCATTTTGACAAGTGTAAGTCCGAGCTCTTCCTCTGCGTCCTTGAAATTACACTCCATAATTTTGAAATTGCACCAAACTTGGTGATAGACTTTGACAAATTAAGGCTCTAATTGCAAATTCTTCGTTTCCATGCTCTCCCCAACGATCTATAAGTACTGTCAATGAAATGATCTCGCTAGATTCACCATTAATGCCGACTTTGTTCACAGAAACCAAATGTGTAAAGGCCATAATGGAAAAATTGCAATCAAAGGCGAATTTCAGTGTGAGCATGGAATGCACACATGCAAACTGAATTTCAAATGTAAGGCTGAGAACCTCGTGGTGAGAAATGTAACTAGTATCGACCTTCATAATTGTATTTGAGTCATAATGTAATGTATATGTCAAGAGAAAGAAAAAAATATTTGTAAAAGAAAATCTATTTATATGCATGGGTTTCATGCTTTATTATTTTATTTCTAGGTCAAAGACTCCAATGAAGGCTTCCAGGCTTGAGTCATGAATCTATGCCCTTGCATTATGGTTTAGACTCTTATTGGGCATTTTGTAACAAAGAAATGAAATTATTTTGATGTAATTGGGTCATCTAGTCCTCCACCATTAAGTTGACCTTCCCGCTGTTCAAGTCGACCTCAAAAGGAGCTTCAAACAAGTATAAATAGCCATGCATTCGACCTATTCGGAGTGGCATCATCAAGGAATTTGATCTAAAGTTCGAAGAGTAGAAAAGAAGAGCGAAGAAGCTTTTACAAGGAGGGAAAATTAGAGCGAAGGAAGGAGTGACTCTAGACAAGGAAAGGAAGTTGAAATTCAAAATTTTTTTGTTACACGTGTGGGTTAGGGTTATCACAAGACTGATCTGTTGTAGGCCTAAATTCAGAAATTGTAGAGAGGGCCAAGACCTTATTTGACTTAGTATTTGGAAGGATGATCTATGTTGACTCTTGAAGTTTGACCTTTCTACATGGGAGGTTGACTTGGTGGATTAGAGGGTGTCTATGTCTTGGTCAAAGGGTCAAGCTTGTCTCATTTGATTTGTTTCTAAAGAAGAGAAGAATTTTTGCGTTTTCCCTTAGGAGAGGGGTTTTTCCCTTGCTGAATGCCTACATTTGGTGTCCATTTGTCTTTAATGATCTTCATGACTTTGATGGTAAAGAACTTAATAATGATAAGAAAAAGAAGAATCTAATTAAAGAAGTAAAAGAACATCACAAGCACCTGTTAAGTCAAGATAAATCATTTTAATTAGCTGCCCTAAGGATTCCTCAACAACTGGCTCGAATGGCTTTAATAATCACATCGCTCCTTCCCCATTTGTCCTTTGCCCAATGAAGTATGATGTTCACTACCCAAGTGGCAACATAGGCACAACTCTCCATGATAGCTAGAGGCGGCCACAGTCTTACTATTAGTGAGGTTTCATAGTAATGCAAGGCCAGTCGAGATGATAAAACTTGACTCCTTATTCTATGTATAATATGCATGAATATCAAAGGCACAAGAAATTTAATTCAAATCATCATGTTATTGCTTTTGTTATTAAGCCTCCATCATCAATCTTAATCGATCCTTGTTCTAGAAGCACCTCTTGGTTAGTTAGCCAAAGAATCAACAACCATGTTGAGATTTCTTTTGACATGAAATAATTCAATTAGATCAAATTTATCCACCACTAATTTGATTCGATGCAGTATATAGATGCAGGAATTTGCTCATCTTTTCCTCTAATTTTAATTATCTGTTGGATCACAATCTTTGAGTCGCCAAAGACCATCAATTGACGAAGTCCCTTGGAGAAAGCCAATTCCAGGCCTTGCCACAACGCTAGATATTCAACTTGATTTTTTGTTGATATTCCTGATTCCCGGGCAAATTGAATCTCCTTTTCTTCGTCAGGGTGAAAGATAACCCCTGTCGCTCCTACCTGCCCAACGAACTCTTTTGATATTAATGAAGTAGTCCTTTAAAGTTATTTGATGACCTATCCATTTTATTTTCTTTTCATCTTGCAAAGTTAGCTGATTCTGGATTCACATTATTTTAGGAGGAAGGCAAAATATTTATTGAAAGCAAATCCTGTAGATAAAATATTTTGTAGTTCTATTGATTCCCTTTTCCTTCTAAAAGTAAGATGATGTGCTTAACAAGTGAATTTGCTAAATGAGAGCTTTATTGGAAGATTTGTTGGGGTTTGTTCTTTAGCACTCACCTATTACATTCATTTAATGTCATACAAAGAATATTCCATATATAAAGAGGGGAGTACCACCTCTATAAAAATGATGAGAGTTTTTATTGTTCCCCACAAGATTTTCTCTCAATGGTTCTTTTCACCTTTTAGGAAAAAGTGATCAACAATTGCCTAGTGTGTTAGGTTGAAGTGAGACGAAACTTTTTTGTTGTTTACTATTGTAAATTAATATTTTAGATTAGCACTAAGGTTGAGTTTCAAAAACCTCTTTGGAAGGTGGAATTTTTGTTTTGCATTAGAATTCAAATATTGTAGAAATTTATACATGGTATTAGAGTTGTTTTGCTAAAGATCCTCTTATGATGAAGAGGGACTTGGTATTTCATCGATATTTTACTAGGAGTGGTGCTTGACCTTGTTAAGGTTGATTGGGTTGTGAAACCCAAGTGCGCTTGAGATAAGTACTTGCCGCCTTGTGAACGGTTTTATGGGTCAAAACCCTAATTACTCTTGTGATGACAATAGGACACAAATATACTTTAAAAGAGTTTAATTTTTTTTTTTCACTGTCCAAATGGGACATGACAAAAACAAATTTTCTTTTGGCTTAAACAAATTCTTTTTGACTCTTTTAAAAAATTATAATGATAATATACATTATGAAGATCGAACCAAGTTACAATTTCAACACTCCCTCTTAACTAGGGAGGTATTCATAGTGACTGATCAAGATATTCTCAAGTTGAAATATTTATATAAGAAAGGATCTAGATTGATAAAGCATCATTGATGATAACATCATCATAACTGTTGGAAAGTATAACTATGTTCGGTCTTCATTAATGTACTTGAGTCATCATGTAATGTACTTGTTAAAAGAATAAAGGAAATAATTTTATTATTATTATTATTGTGACTTATTAAAGCATGGGTTTCATGCTTGGGTCACCATGTTTTAGGTTAAAGTCCCCATTGAGGAATTCTAGGATTTATTCTAATTCTATAAAGTTATTATACATTTAAAGAGACCCTTCTTGGGCTTTTGAATCAAGTCGACCTAAGGACCCTATTCGACCCCACAAGAGTCCTATAAAAGGAAGCTTATCGAATTCTTTTGGAGCATCATTCTCTCACAGGTTCGAATTCTCTTGTAGTTGGGAAGAAGTGTGAATATCTCTTGTTGCTGGGCAGAAGTGCAAAGTTCTGTTGTAGTTGGGAAAAAATGTGAAGTCTGTTGCCGGGAAGCCAAAGTGAATGCGAGTTTGGGGAAGTCTAAGGAGACAAGGAAAATCCAAATTTTGGTGCCTCTCTCACTCTGTTTCATCTCCTGGATTGGGAGATCCAAGTCTTCCAAGTTTCACTGTTGTTAGAAGTTGCCAATTATCGTAAGTTGCTGCATAGTCAAAGTTGTTGGGAAGAGGTCGAAATTCTGGGAGGTTGACTTGATGTGGAGGGAAGGTCTGGTCTTGGTTTAGGGTGAAGAGTCTCAAAGAATACTATTGAAAGGAAGAATTATCTTGACTGGGTTTTCCCCTTGAGGGGGGTTTTGCCTCGGCATGTGGCTACATCTGGTGTCTATTGTTTTATGTGCTGCTGCTTTTGGTAATTGCTTGATGAACTAAAGAAATAAGATATAAAGAATCGTAATAATAAGAAACATCACAAGTAATTATCAAGAATAAGAAAATCTTTACTGCCTTTCTAATTTTCTAACATGGTATGAGAACTTTGGTGAAGAAGGAAGGAAAAGGCAGTCTCAAGCACTTGATCCATTCGTAGGTACTATTTCAAGGAAGATGCCTAACTCAATCAACGGTGAGAACAAACTTGAAGGAGTCTCTAACTTTAGGTCGTGGAAGAAGATGATTGACCTAATCCTCGAAAAGAACAAGGTGCTGGACTTGGTAAGAGGAAATGTAAATAAGCCTACAGAAGAAGCTAGTGATGCTGACAAAGCGAAATGCCGAGAATTAGAATTGGTGGCCATGACTCTGATGGTAGAAGGGATAAAAGACAATCTTGTCCCTTTCATAGCTAACACCGATCATGCTTAGGAAATGTATGAAGCCTTGTCGAAGCTATTTACTTTTAAGAACATTAGACAAGTAGCAAGTTTGAAGAATGCGCCAAGGACTACGAAGATGACTAAAGAAGATACTGTGGGAACCTTCTTTGTGAAGATAGCTAGACTCAGGGATGATCTCTTAGCCATTGATGAGATCGTTATGGACAAAGAACTTGTGATGACTACTATATTAGGATTGCCACCCTCTTGGGGGGCATTTGCTGCAGGTCTCAACAGTTGGAAGGTAGGTCCCACCTTTGAAGAATTATGGACCACCTACAATAAGAACAACTGAGGATCTCTATGGTTACCAATCCTGAAGGAGTATCAAATGCTTATGTTGCTCATCATAAAGGAAAGAGATCGAAGGGATTGAGGAAGAAAGGTGACATGTCCAAGATAGAGTGCTATCAATGTTATATGAAGGGTCACTACAAATGTGACTGTCTCGAGAATCCAAAGACTAAGAAGAGAGGAAGGGATCAAGCCAACCTTGCTGTAGAAGGAGACTCAAAGAAAGTCCAGCCTGAAGAACTCGACGTTAGGGACTTACACTGCTAAGTCATTTGCTTGTAGCTTTATATCTCTTGTTTTATATGTTTTAGAATTTATAGGTTTTTAACATATTTTGGAAAACACATTTTTCATTGTTTTGTAGGTATCCCTCAAGCTTTGGAGGGAGCCCCCAACAACTCCCAAAGATAAGTATTTCATGTCTTTTTAGTTTTGGGTTCATGTACTCATTTAGTTTTTGATTATATTAAACACTAGTCACCCTTCTCCCTATATTGTCTGGATTAGGGAAAACATTTGCAAGAAGGAGGATCTCTCAAGACAAGGTTAGTCAAGAAACAAAGGTATGCTCTAAATATAGTGATTGAAAGGATTATCCATTTGATGATCTATTGCTAACATTGCTATGTCTAAGCTATATTGAATCTTAGTGATTCTTGTTTAGGTGATTCATCTCTTGATAAATCTACCCACCCCACTCTTAACTGATTTTGTAGAACCCTAGACAAGTTATGGAAAACCCTAACCAAAGGGTATGCTATTGTGAATGTCTGAAACCCTAAGCTGATTCAGGATATTGTGAAATGATGTTTGAAGTTTTTATTGATGATGTCATGTTTAGGATTTTGGTATGATCAGGAAAATATAACCTGTTACGGTAGAATGATAAGATCTAAAATCTTGAACCTTTGAAATTTTGGTGATTGTTGGGTTTGCTATGTTTCTACATTGAAACCCTAACTCATTAAGGTTTGGTAGAATGTGTGAGCAAGACCCTTATATTGTCTTAGAAATGATTTCCTTGGTATGTGTGTGTTTGTTTGATCAAACTTGAGTCTAAACGAGTTTGTATAACTAACCCTTATTGATCATTATGAAGTTGGGTTTGACTAACATGATATGAAATGTATTTGCATGATGAAATCTAGGAATATATAGATATGTCGTTTTGATTGAATCCCTAGCTTGGTCTAGGTCACGTGTATTAATATTTTTGGACATATGATGTGCTTATGAATGATTATGAATTCCTATATTTGTGTGTTGACTTGGTTATTAATGGTCACAAGTCTTAGGATTCAATGGAAATCCTTGTCTGAGATTTTAGGATGATGATATTTGGAAATTTAGGGTTTTATAACTAAACCTTGGTGAAGTTAAATTGTCTAGTATATGTGATATAACAATCTGAAATTTATTTAAATTGTTGGAAAATAAAAATCTAAGGTTTTGCAGTTAAATCCTAGTAGTGACATTGTCTAATGTATGTAATATTACAATATGAGATCTGTGTATTGAATGATGGTTGAGATTGTGAAGATAGAATTCTAGGGTTTTGGAGTTGAACCTTAGTCAAAGTAAAATCTATGAAATATGATGATTTGAGATTTGTGTAAGATTGCTCAGACTGTAAAATTGGAATTCTACGGTTTTGGAGTTAAACCTTAGTTGAAATAGAAAACGATGATATATGATGACTATATGACAATTTGAGGTTTGTGAAAGATTGTTGAAATTTGAATTTTCGGTTGAGATTGATGATTGATCGGAAATCTAGGGTTTGCAACTAACCCTAGAGGTAGCTGGCCATGTTAGTGACTGATTGATGGTTGATTGAAAATCTAGGGGTTGGAACTAACCTTAGTGAAAGCTGGTCAGGTTAATGTCTAAGTTGTGATTGACTTTGATTGATTGTTTTGTATGAAATCTAGGATTTGTATGAATCCCTAGTGAGAAGTCTGACGTATGTATTTTGAAATGTTGTTAGATGCTTTGTAGATTGATATTTGTGTGAATTGTTTCTAGGGTTTGCTATATGTTGAAGAAAGGCATGTCATACCTTTGGAAGAAACATTGAAACCCTAGATGGAATGAGAAGTGCTATGAAGTAGTCTAGGGCGTGTGACAAAAGTCCCTAGCAAGATGTTGAAGAGTATATGTCTCTTGTTTGTAATTGAGTTTGGATATCTGATATGTATAAAAATGAATTGCTTTCGTGATTATGATATGGCTAACATCATGCTTTTGTAGGTTTGGTTGTACTTTCTATTTAAGTTGGCAGGTACACAATCTTCAACTTGGTGAAGATGCTAATTGATGTGATAAGCATGATGAGGATGATGATAACTTTGATATGGTTGGAAGCCACAAAAGATTCTATGATGACAAAAAGAAGGTGATCTCCCTAAGAAAGCATGAATAGAAGAGAACTTCCTAAGATCAAGAGGGAGTTCGAATAATGAAATGCTTTCTGGTTGAGAGGGAGGGCATAGCTTGGTGTTAAATGAAGAACAAATTTCGGAGGATATGTTGCTGCATGGGAAGTAGGAAGTAAAACATATGATTGAGGAATCTTTTGTCAAAGATTCGGTTGATGGTCCTACTATGTAATGTTGAGAAGTAACATCAAGTTGTTTGAAAGACCCAGGAGGTTTGTATTTGATTGTGTACATGTGAAAGTATATTATTGGTTGGGGTTGTGTTTGTACAGAGGAATCTCTTGAAGGATTTGATAGCATGCTGGTTACCAATCAATTTGATTGGGAGAGATTGGTCATTCGTGCTCTGCTGGATCAAGGGATGCCGAGGCTTTGTGAGTGAAGCATGGCCCGGGAAGACATCTGGCTAACATTTTGTGTTGATTTCTGGTTCCCGAAGTTGGAAAGGTGGTGTTGATTATTGAGCTCTGTTTTTGGTTAGCAAGTAAACTTGAGGGTACCTAAAGGGCTTGAAAGATTGAGTCCATCTTAGTCCCACCTGGATAGATTGCCCTGGTAAGGAATCTAATCCATGGTGTTGTGGTGCCTAAATTGTTGAGTCATTGTTTAGATAGATTGCCCTTGACAGGAATCTAGTGTATGGCATTGTGGTGCTTAAAGATCTTCATGGTTCATATAGTTTGAGTTCTACAATTGTATTTGTACATTATGAATATCTCCCTAGTTAAGAGGGAATGTTGGAAAATATAACTATGTTCGGTCTTCATTAATGTACTTGAGTCATCATGTAATGTACTTATCAAGAGAATAAAAAAAATAATTTTATTATTATTATTATTGTGACTTATCAAAGCATGGGTTTCATGCTTGGGTCACCATGTTTTAAGTCAAAGTCCCCATTAAGGACTTTTAGGATTTATTCTAAGTCTATAGAGTATTTGTACATTTAAAGAGACCCTTTTTGGGCTTTTGAATCGTGTAAAAAAGTTAAGTATCGACTCAAATGTGAATTATGTAACCTCCACACCATGTTGGCCTAAAAGAAGATCAAGTCGGCCTAAGGACACTATTTGACCCCACAAGAAGCTTATAAAAGGAAGCTCATCGAATTTTTTAGAGCATCATTCTCTCACAAGTTCAAATTCTCTTGTAGCTGGGAAGAAGTGCAAAAATCTCTTGTTGCTGGGTAGAGGTGCAAAGTTCTCTTATAGCTGGGAAAAGGTGCGAAGTCTGTTGCCAGGAAGCCAAAGTGAATGCGAGTTTGGGGTGTTAAAGGTAATGTAACTAGGTTCAGTCTTCATAAATGTACTTTTGATATTTGTATTTATTCAAGAAAAGAAATATTATTTTTATAATATATGCCAATGAGTTTCTTGGTCATTGAAATAGGTCTAGCACTATTTAAAGTGCTATAGGTGAGTCAAATAGTCAAAAGAATAAGTTGAAGACCTTAAGGGCATGTTATACCTTGTATGTATATGTATTATGGTCACGAGAATACCTCCAAGCAAAGTCACAAGCATCCTCCAAGCTACAACATCCTAAAAGGAAGAAATCTGAAGCATAAGAGCAGGCCTCAAAGTCGGCCTAGAAACAGTTGACTAGTCGGCCTAAATGGAGGGATAATCCTCTATTTATAGAGGCTGTCCACTCCAATACAATGCATTCATTCAAGCTCTGAAATCATCGAGGAGATAAGCTGAGAAAGGAAGTTAAAGGGAAGTCTATGTGGTCTCCAAGGGCAACGAGGAAGAAGAGTATACAATCGAAGTTAAGGAGACTGTTTCTATGGCAGCTGCAGCCACACGTGCAAGGATAAGGAAGACTGTCTATGGTTATGACAACAATCACTAACAACTCACCATATCTCATTGTTTAGGGTTCAAACAAAGCCGACAAGACCACTCTCTCAAGTGAAGGATCAAGGAAGAAAAGCGAAGGTAAGAGGGTTGTTCTAAGGCCCATTATAGTCACACATGCGAGGGAAAAGGAGGTTGCCTCTGCTGTCATAACAACCCTCCCTTTACAGTCATACAAGTTAGTTGATTGATGAAGAGAAGAAAGGAACCATCATAGGAAAAGGGTCTCATCAACGGTTTCTCCTCTAGAGCAATTGCAACAAGGTTTACTAGCAAGTTGAAAGAAGAACAAAGTGCCAAAAGGAGGAGGACAAAGTGCTTGGGAACAAAGTGTCAGAAGAAGGAAGTGCCAGGGAACAAAGTGTCAGAAGAAGGAAGTGCTAGGGAACAAAGTGTAGAAAGGAGAAAGGGCTTGACTTGTGCTTGGAGGATTTCTTTGTTAGGGGTCTAGGGTTTGGCATGGATTAATAGAAGCTTCAATAAGGGAAATTCACTAAAGGATTTTCCTCTCAAGAGAAGACAGGTTTTGGTCCTAGTAGAGAGCCAACATCTTGTGTTCTTGTTTTTATGTTTTAGTAGCAGTTTGATGAAGTACACACATATGCACTAATAAGTAGAAGAAGGATGAGTTAATAAGGAAAAGTAAAAGTACTCCACAAATTGTTATCAAGTAACGAAGAATCACACTACACTACTTTGCGCTAGATTTTTCAACATGGGAAAGTCTAAGGAGATAAGGAAAATCGAAATTTTGGTGTCTCTCTCTCTGTTTCGTGTCCTGGATCGAGAGATCAAAGTCTTCCAAGTTTCACTGTTGCTGGAAGCTGCCAGTTGTTGTAAGTTGCTACATAGTCGAACTTGCTGGGAAGAGGTCGAAATTCTGGGAGGCTGACTTGGTCTGGAGGGAAGGTTTGGTCTTGGTCTAGGGTGAAGAGTCTCAAAGAATACTATTGAAAGGGAGAATTATCTTGACTGGGTTTTCCCCTCGAGGGGGGTTTTACCTTGGCATGTGCCTAGATCTGGTGTCTATTGTTTTATGTCCTGCTACTTTTAGTAATTGCTTAATGAACTAAATAACGAAGATATAAAGAATCGTAATAATAAGAAACATCACAAGTAATTACCAAGAACAAGAAAATCTTTACTGCCTTTATGATTTTCTAACAATAACCAACATTGTCAAATTACCAAGGCCTTAACAAGTAAGCTCTATCTCTCTACTATATCAATGCTACCAAGGCCTTGACAAGTAAGCTCTATCTCTCCACTAGATGAACGCACAATGTTGGGAGGCATTCAATAGGACACCACACTGCCTCTTTGAGGCATACTCCATCTAGGTTCACCAGAGTATGTCCTCCACAGGACCATTTTATACTTGTCACAAGGAAATTTCAGTCTTCCAGACCATTCTTCCACAGGTTCAATGTACTTGACTTAAGGCAGTTAGTCCTAGCCACAATACATGACTTAAGAATTTTTGTCCAAGATGCTTATCCAATCCACCATTCTCCTTATCCGTGTCCATGTACTCGACTTAAGGCGGTTAGTCCTAACCACAATACCTTGTTAATTTGTGTATATATTTGAAAGTTTATTGCTAATTGGGATTGTGATTGTACAGGTTAATCTCTCCATAAAAGGGTTGAACATTTTGAAGCATGTTGGAACTGATGGACATATCTAATTTAGTTTATAGGGAGAGATGAAGCTTCTTGGGTTGACAAGATGCTTGGGAGGACATCTGGCCAACATGTGATGATATCTAGATCTCGAAGTCAAGAGGGTGGCGTTGGTCTTGGAGCTTTGACCATGGATACACACCTAGATGGTTGGGTTGTTGTTAGAGCTAAAGCCTGATGGTACCTAGAGTGGATGAAGCAAACCTTAGTCCCACTCGGGTCAGGCATCTAATCTGTAGAACTACGTGTGCTGTGACTCTTCGTAGAACATATCATTTGAGATATTTCATGTACCTATATCTATATGTAATTATGAATTCCTCCTTAGTTAAGAGGGAGTGTTGGAGAATGTAACTAGTGTCAGTCTTCATAATTGTACTTGAGCCATGATGTAATGTATTTGTCAAAAGAAAGAAAAATATTTTTTTATTAAAAAAAATTGACCAATTAAAGCATGGGTTTCGTGCTTGGATCAATAGTCAATAGCTCAAGCCTCCATTGTAGGCTTCTAGGATTATGTCTTGACTCATTGTCATCATTATTCTATTCTAGACCCTTCATGGGATCTTTGTATCAAGAAGGAAAAATATTATTATGTTAAAATTAATGTATTGTCCCTCCATCAAGGCGACCTAGTCTCCTTCAAGTCGGCCTCAAAAGAAGATATGTCGACCTCAAAAAGGGAAGCTTCGAACTACTATTTATACTCATACATTCGACCTATTAAAATGTACATACGCGTGATTCGATCTGCAGTTAAGAAGTATATATGAAGGATGAAAAATGCTAGAAGGAGAACATATACTATGTATTCGAACTATTAAAATATACATACATGTGATTCGATCTGCAGTTAAGAAGTATATATGAAGGACAAAAAATGCTAGAAGGAGAACATATACTATGTCAAGAAGAAAAGAAAGCCAAGCGAAGGTTTGAAGTGAGTATTCTTATGCCTAAAATGCGGGTTTTGAAATACTACAGGACCAAAAAGGTGCACGAGACCGAAAAATTGTAGAATAAGGAATAGAGGGACCGAAACCTGAGTCAGCATGGTATTATCCTTGACGTGATATATTCATGGAAGGATGACTTGGTGGAGTGAAGGAGGTCATTTGTCTTAGTCTTGGGTCCTGGTTGTTTCAAATTTGATTTGAATCTACTAGTGGAAGAGTTTGACTAGGTTTTCCCCTTCATAGGGGTTTTTCCCTGGTCGAGTGCCTACATCTTGTGTAAAAACTAATCACAAGAAATTGTCAAGGTAATAACTAATCTCAGGAAATTGTGAAGTAAAGGAGAAATCGAATTAATAAGAAGCCCTAAATAACTTGCCCTAGTTTTCTCAACATTCTTCCCTCGTTAGAAACAAGTCATATAATAACAAGATCAACCAAGATTCAAAAGATATCCATTATTCTGAGAATACCATTCTCGAGGTCTATACAAAGCTTTCTTCATTTTGTAGACATGAGACTTCTCATTTACCTCAAAGGTAGAGGTTGTTTTATGTACATTTCTTCCTCAATCACTCCATTGAGGAAAGCGACTTTTACATCCATCTAATGTAAATCCATAATAGAAGCAATAATAATTCTAATAGAAGTGTACCTGGAAAGTGTCTCTTCATAGTCCTCTCTCTTTTTCTAGGAGAACTCTCTTGCCACAAATCTCGCTTTGTACTTCTCTATGCTATGCTACCATGTATTGTATGCTTGATCTTATAGATCCACTTGGAAGTCATCACTGACTTCCCCTCAAGTCATAACACAATTTCCTCCATCAAGGCGTCCTTCAAACTTATTGGCTTGCTTTCTCCCTCTGAACTAGGAGCTCTTCCAGTCATCTAGCATGGTTCTAGATGCCAGTACAATTTCTCCCTCTTGAACACATATTACTCTAGTTGAGTTTATGCTTGATCTTGGGAGAATCATCTTGCCACAAACTTTGCTTTGTTCTTCCCGATGCTTCCATTTTCTGCTAGAGTGTTGGCAGCCTCCACGATGTACCTGCAAACCTCATTAGTAGGCCATGGAAGAAACGATTATAACCACGCAAAAGATACAAATACAAGAGGCTGACTAAAAAAATAATAATCAAGGAAGAAACTATATGAAGTACTTATCTTTGATTCGAGGATTGTAGGGAATTGTTAGCTCCCTCTTGATCCTTGCCTTCTTGCGAAAATCAATGCAATCCATTTGCAATCTCATCAAGCTAGAAGTGCTCATCCTTGTCCTCATCGTCAACTACTAACACGTGTAGCTTTCCTTTCCTTGTATGAATTGTCTCAGATAGGGTTTCTTCATTCAATGGATTCATCGATTTTCAATACTCTAGGTCTAGCTGTAAGGTTCTGTATACAAACCCTAGGGTGTTCATAACCTTCAGGTCTTTGCTAGGGTATACAAACCCTAGTTTACTAGCTCTTCCAAGAAGGGCTCATACTTTACCACAAGTGTTATGACTTCTCTTGCTCTATATTAGAGAGCCTTTTCTCCTCAGCTCCCTTTGGCTCTGGAGTAGTTTTCTTGAATCAAATCAAATTAAATGCTTGAAAGAAAACTCTGCCATATACCACTCTGTTCTAGCATGAATCTTGCAATACATCTGAACCAATACAAGGCATCCTCTATACTTGTCAAGGGTCCATCTTTCCATAATAGTACAAGGTTCATGGCAACATTTAACTTCTGCATTTAAAGCAACAACTTTAGTTCAGCCCCCTTTAGCAGGTCTTATCTTGCCTTGAACTAAACCTTATTAGTGATCACACTGTTGATTCTGCAACTCAGCGTTCTAGAATTTGTTCAACCCTATACTTAGTCTCAGATCGGTCTCAAATTAGCCACGCAAAAAAAGGCCATAGAATACAGCTCGCATTCTGCCTTGGGAAAAGTCTTGAACTCAGTCTGAGAAGGGCCACTGGTTAGGCCTCAGAAAATCTGAAGCGAACAAAGTTTCTTATAAAAATTAATTACTCCAGAAGACTTGGAATATAAAGATATCCATGAGGATACAAATATTATATTCAATATATGAATAAGAATGAGAATGATTTACAAATGAGAACGAGAGGCTTGCTTATATATCGAGCAAGTCTCTTCGTGAAGAGTCATGTCTCATTTAGACATGCCTCTTCAACCTAACTACTGATTAACTAATAATTATTTATGATTATTATCGTTTACATTATTTTATTTGTTACATTGCCTCCTTTCTCAAAAAACTTTGTCCTCAAAGCTTGTCGATGAAAAAGGCTTGATCTCTTTTTCAGCTTCAAACGTCTTTTTGTCTCGGAATAGTCATCTTCGTCGATACACGCTGATATGATCTTCTAAGTGACAAACAAAATTGTCACACTTAGAAGGGATCATACCATTCGAGATTAATCTTCTGTATGGTATTCTGATAACTGGAATTTTGTAACGACTTGTTAGCATAAGACTGGAGTGAGATTACATCACTATTATTCGGAATATCAATTTTTTGTTTCGGTTTTGACTGGTTCAAATATGTAGCATGGTTGATTCGTTTATTCCCATGATTCGGATGCCAATATGGAACTTTATTGGTTTGATTTCTCCTTACTGGGCATGTGCCAATTTTTATATTTTCTTCTGGCCAAGACGTTGTTGAGATGGTTATGGAACATTCTCTTGGGGTGTTCATTGTCTGAATTGCAACATCTACGTGTGTCGTTTCTTCACTTGACTTGTCTTCTTGAGTTGTCATATTCACTGGATCGGTATTTGTTGTTTTGTCATCAACTTGAATTCCTACATTTGATATTTCTTTCTCGATAAATTGTTGTACCTTGTTTTCTAATGACTTCTAATCCTTCTTAAGTTTCTTAATTTGCGTCAATAATTTTTCACTATGGTTTTTAAGTCGAGAAATTTCTTCATTTTTGTCAATAGGGATTTTGTCAATTTCATTTTGCATGTTTTGTAATACTTTTTTACCTTCTTGAGAAATTACTTTTGAAATATTCGATATATCTTCTGGCGTTACTAAATTAGGTTTCAGTGTAACATCTTGGAGTGTTATTTTCTTCTTGTAAGAAAATGTTAAATTTTTTTTCTTAGTATTTAGAATAAAGGAACCTAGAGTTTTCATCCATGGTGATCCCAAAACAATGTCACTATTGTTAAAACATAAGTTTTTCACGGTGGATTGTGAGGTAAAAGTATAATCTCCAATATTTAGGTGTAGATTGCTTATATCGTATTGTTTGTTACATGTGCTAAAAATATTTGTTTCAACTATATTTGATTCAGGAATCACCAATTGGTTAGCACATTTAGGACTAATATAATTACTTGTTTCAGCAAGGCTGATAGAGATTATGATATCTCTTCCTGCGAGTGATCTTTTGATTTTAAATAATGTATAAACACATTTACCAAAGGTTTCAGGATATCTTTCATTACTAGTCTCCATTTTACTTCTTAAATATATATATATTTTTCTTTTAATACTATAAATTTTTATGATGTCACCACGCTTAATATAAAAGTCACACTTAATATAAACTTTTATGATGTCACCACACTTAATAAATATAAAGGTCACGTCTTTTCATATGACAAGGTCACGATGTGCACCAAACTTTTTAAGTAAAAAGCAAAACTTACCTTTCACGTAAAGAGATTTTGTATCCCTTTTGTTTCTTTCTTTTACTTTTAAAATACCATGGGCAATTACCATTGGTTGTTTCTAAAACCACGGGCTTCTCCACGTAAAGAGTTTTAAATATCATTTGGTATGAGATTTTGTATCCCTTTTGTTTTTTCTTTTACTTTTAAAATACCATGGGCAATTACCATGGGTTGTTTCTAAAACCACGTGCTTCTACCAAGTGATTTTAATTTTTTTGTTTTTTATATAATTTGATTTTGTTCTGTCTTTTATTATTATTATATTTTTTTACTTTTTCTTCTTCTTTTTTAATTATTTACTTATATATATATATTTTTTTTGGTTAATTTTTTTTATGGCCAAGGGTCAACTAGCAAATTGGAGACCCTCCAACTAGCGAATTTTCAATTGTTTTTAATTTTAATGGCCAAAGGCCTAGAAAAATGGAGAAAAGGAGAAACTCCCAAATTTTGAGCTAAATGCTTCAATTGTACGGCAACATGGTTGACAAATTTCGATAGCCAAGGACTTGGATCGGAGAACGAGCTTTGTGCACCGGTTAAGGAACCTAGAGCACTGAACTGCTCTGATACCAAACGAAGCGAACAAATTTCCTTCTAAAAATTAATTACTCCAAAAAACTTGGAATATAAAGATATCCATGAGGATACAAATATTATATTAAATATATGAATAAGAATGAGAATGATTTACAAATGAGAACGAGAGGCTTGCTTATATATCAGGCAAGTGTCTTTTCATGAAGAGTCATGTCTCATTTAGACATGCCTCTTCAACCTAACTACTGATTAACTAATAATTATTTATGATTATTATCGTTTACATTATTTTATTTGTTACAAAATCCAAATCAGCTTCAGGAGGGGGCTCGGATTTGTCGCAGAAATCTCAGGTTTGTACTGCCTCAGGAAGACTGTTACAAGGGTGAACGAGCTGCCTCAAAGAGGGTCAAAACAGGCCTCGGAGAGTTGTCTTGGATCTCCCTTGAAACAGAGTCTTGAAATGACTTTGTTTCAAGGGAGCCTCAGAAGGGATGAAATTCTGCCCAGCAATGCCACACAAAAGATGGAAGTAGGCTCAAAAATCATAACAATTTTCAATTGAGAGCTCAATCAGGCCTGAGGTTAAAAGTGTCCTATATCAGATTGCCAATAAATACCCCAAGCTTGCTCCAGAAGGGATGTCTCGGTCTTCTTTAGATTCTTCTTTTAGGGCTGATCAGACTTGATCGCAGATACCAGCCTTCTCTAGGGTTTGGATCTCTTTATCAGTTCCTTCTAAAGTTTTATCACAGAAACTTGGCTTTCTTGTAGTCTTTAATGGCTGCTCTTTCACCTAGGCTCTGATACCATGTTGATTTTCTAGGAGAATTCTGATCTTCTAACCTGATAATTACTTTCCAATGATTTCTTAGACAAATTTACCTCTGTTACATTCACCATTAAACAATTGTATATAGAAAATCTCAACGGTAATGCAATAATGACAGTAAGATCATAAAGAGAGATCTAAGCACATAAAGAGACAAATTTTTCACCTAGGACACCGAAACTCTGGAGAAAACCCCGCAATCTCTTCTAGGAGAAATTCTTCAGTCCAGCAAAGTTACAATCTGATATTCACAAGTCAAATTAAGTCAAACAAACCACAGGTAAACCCTGGTCAGCACAGCAACTCGGTCAAACTGCTCATTACAGACTTGGTCAAAGCCTCAGAAAACCCGGTGAAACTAAGAACAGCTCGGTCAAAACCTCAGAAAACTTTGGTCTTCTGCCTCAGAAGTTGGTCAAACTGTGCCTCAGAAAACTTTGGTGAAACACCTCAGAAATTTTGTCAAAGAGTGCCTCAGAAATTTGGTCAAAGAGTGGTCAATGCTGGTCAAAACTTATTCTCCTCTGTCTCCTACACACGTGTGAATAGAGAACAGATTATATTTTTGTGATCCGAATTCATCTCCAAGTGATGATGTCGAGTGCCAATATATGGTGATTTAGGGTTGCCCAAGTGGCACATCCTTTAGCTGGGCCAACCTGATCTTTTGGGGCTGACTTGAGCATTTAAATTCAAATTTAATTTTAGTTTCCCTCTTTTAATTTAGGTAGACTTGAATACCGACTGCAGTTACCAAAAATAAACACTTTGAACCCGTATTAAAACCCATCTCGTGGAAGGGCATTGTTTGTTTTATCCTTCTTATATACCTCTCATTCAAACGCGAGAGAGAGAGAGAGAGAGGGAGGACTTTGTTGAGTTTATTTCAATACTTGTGGCTGTATAAGAAACGTCCAAAACTTCCTTCAATGATTTTGTGTCTCTGATAGTTCTAGAACCAAAAATATGGGCATCATCGACAAATATAATATGTGATAAAAATAAGACTACAAATCTGCACTCCTTTCAATCTTCCATTTTGTTTGTAACAATCAATGAGCTTACTCAGACCTTCAACAAATGATAACAACAATATAGGAGACAATGTGCATCATTGGCCTCTTTGTTGGTTTTAAAAGAATTTGAGTTGAACCACCTTTCAGAACAACGAAGGAAGATGAGGTCAAGCAGTGTTCAACCCAGTTAATGAAAGAAATATTGAGCTATATGTGGATTAAAATCAACCTTAGAAATAACCAATTTACTTGATCAGAAGCTTTGGACAGATGAATCTTGATCACCATTGAGGGAATCTTCTTAGGCTTAATGGCATTGGATAAAATTACTTTGAGCATTTGTGCTTATACTTCAAAAATGATTTTGTAAATAGAGTTACAATAGAGGAATAGGCTGAAAATTATTGAAGGAGGTAAGGTTTTGTTTTTTGGGTTCATTGTCCAAAGTATCTTTCCAAAGGTTCTAGATTCCTCCACTATTGCTAAGATATCTTCTTTAGTGACTGATAAAAAGCTTAGAAGTCAATTGATCACCTATCAGGGCTTGTGTTCTTATCCTCTTGAAAGGAAATGACTAGCATTTTAACTCTTCCTTTGATATCACAGTACATAAATATTCATTTCCTTTTGGTCATCAAATCTTGGAAGAGTTTTGCCAGTTTAACAATTTTTGCTAAGTTGGGTCTATTCAGAGTTGTGAATAGTTGATTGGAATAATTTACACCCATTCTTCCTATTTCTTTGAGCTTTGTAGCTTTTTCTGCTATTAGACTTGGGCATCCCCCAGATTTTATTTCTGATTTTTCTCCTCTTGGCATAATCTTGAATTTTTTTTTTGTATATTCCTCACCTTGTGGTAACAAAACAACTCTACTCTTTAAACTCCACTTGGCCTTTTCCCATTCTAACAAGTACCTATTTCTAGGTTCTAGGAACTTTATTTATGCCTTTCCATCCTCTGAAAATATACCAGTCGGAGTTTTACCAAACAACTCTGACATCTTATCTCCCACCTCTATAATATCCTTTTGAGAGATGTTGAATTTCTTCTTTGCCAATCCACAGTTTCACCTTTTACTTTTTGGAGATTTGAGTAAAATTGGTACGTAGCAGTCTCCTTAGTGTGGGGATCAAGCCTTCTCCATTCTATCTTAACTATATTTGAAAATTCTTCATTCTGCAGCAAGTGAGAATTAAACTTAAAAGGGGCTCGGCTTTTTGTTAGGTCCTTACCAAATGAAAGGAAGATGGGCACATTGTTTGATACTTCCCCCCCTCATCATTAGCCCATGTTCTCAACTTTTCTGTCCTTTCAATTATTGATTCAGATACAATGAATCTATCAAGTCTTTTTGCATCTTTATCCCTACATGCTTTGAATTTCTTGGTTGGGGTGAACTTGATTGGATCTAGGTTCACATAAATATAAATTGAAGGCTTCCATTTTGTCCAAAAAAACAAGATAGTCAGATTATCTATTGTACTCGACTCTCCTGAAACCTCACCTCGTTTTAAAACCAAGTTTAAATCCCCAAGTCAGTAATTGAGTAATTCTATCATTTTCGTTTATTCGATAGAATTTCTATGGACAGTTGTTTCTAGTCCATGCCATGAGCCAATTTAGTCTATAAATGCTTTTAATTGGCCTAGATTTGTCAATATCTCATTTTTCTCTAACAGTTGTTAAGCTGACAAGCCTTTTGTTTGGACGTTTCCTTGAATTTAACTTTTCTCTTCCTGCAGGATATATCCTTGATGTTGATGTCATAACACTTTGGGTGCTTTTAATAAATTTGAGTTTCTATCCAAGATGACACTTTCTGGTATCTTGTTTTTGTCAACCTATCATCAATCTTTGCTTTTCTCCCTCAAATTTAGGTGCCTTAGGCTCATTTTTCCAAAACCTCAGTTCCTCGTGAAAAAAATTTCTTTATGGAAGTAAGTGAGATCTGGTTGGTCAAATGATTCTAACATTGCTCCCTTAAAAACATTGTAGCTGAATGCATAATGTTTTGTAAACTAGGTTTGCCTTGTTAATATCAATGTTTTAAAACTCTGACTCGGCCAAGGGTCCACTCCGACTCCGACTCTGACTTGGTATTGACTCGGTCAGCTCGATTTCAATGACTCGGTCGTTGTAAAAAATACATTAAATAGTTATTTTTTTTACAAAAAAACATAATTTTAAAGATTTTCATTCATGTTTCCAATCACACAGCATTAGAATATAGATAGAAGACAACATATGATCAAAGTAGGCTCATGAATATATCCGTTATATCAAAATGGCACCCAGTGCACTGTACTAAACTTTAAACAAGCAACTAATCATAATTTGACTAATAACCACAGACTTGCCTTCTCCTTTGATTCTTGTATTGCATTGCGTTCAGAGATTCCAAGTGTCACAATAATGCAAGGGAATGGTTTATTATGTTCAACTAGATTGTATCAATCATTGCAAATTTAAAGATACTATAAGTTGAATTCCAAAGCATCATCTATGGTGCTATACTGCTATGCTTCATGCTTGTTTATTTTTGATAATTATTCTCCATAGATTGCAGTTATTCTGGAGTGAATCTTGGGAGATTAGTATATACTCTTTAGGAAGACTGATGGCTTGGCCGGATTTAGGCACTAATCCTTCATCATCTCATAGCTGATTTAGGCACTAATCTGTTAATTTTTATGCTGAATCTGAAATAGATCTAGTATTATAATGTACCTTCACAATCCCATTAGCCACTTTTAGCTACTAATCGATATCCATATAATCCTTGTATCATACTTTTTTCCTATTAATTATATGAATAATCCTTCTATCATACACTTTTCCTATTAATTATATGTGGAACAGTGGGGGTTTATATTTATCCGTGTACTTTTTATCATGTTTTTGAAGGCTGTAAAAGTACCCAATTGAAATGACAATCTATTTATCCTGGCCTTTTTGAGATCAGAATTCAGTCGAAAGTCACCTAAAATGTATCTTATTGACAAACAACACATGATAAAACTGTTTTCACAACTTTGAAAACTGAAAACAGAGAATGGAATGTCAAGTAAAAGACTGAAAGAGTGCTCATGAGAAGTTGTTGGACAACTTCCTGGATGCCCACCATGCTTGGACAAAGAATACTGCAGCAATATGTAGGACAAAGAAAAAGCTGCACTGCTCATAGCATGCCAAGGACCTGCTGTGCTCTGTTAACCAGCCATCTATGCACATATTGTATATATTAAGAGTGTGTTAAGAGCCCAGTATGCAACCCGGCTGAGTTATTACGGACTCGGCCGAGCCGGCTGGGTTAATACCGAACCGGCTGAGTTGTTAGACAACCTGGGCGGCTCAGTATTAACCTGGCTGGCCGAACTGTTTCCTAGGCCGGGTCATAGCTGAGGGGTCTGGCTCAGACCAACTCGGCTGAGTCGGTTCCAAGCCAGCCGTTTTTGAAAACATTGGTTAAGATTGCTCCCTTAAAACATAATAGCAGAATGCATAACTATCTGTAAACTAGGTTTTGTCTATTGGCAATGTTGAGTAATTAATTTCTTGAACTTAGCTTGATTTTTGTTGATTTCCCACTTTTTGAGAGTAACATGACAGATGTTAACATTGTTGTCTTATATGACTTTCCTTGCTTCTACCTTACCATGATTAGCCTTCGAGGCTTCATCAAATCTGATCTTGATTGTCCCTTAGATGGTGGAGTCCATCTTATGTAAGACCTTGAGGGAGCGTTTAATAGTTGTCCTTTATTAGTAGGGCACTATGCAGTGTACAGCAAAAGGTTCAAATGCAGAGAAAAAAAAGGAGGGCTATCTAAAATTGTATATGGAAAAAGACTTTGGCAAGCTTTCAAATCCATTGTTTTAAATTTCAGAGACCATGGATACAACCATGTTAGGCTAAAGATATCAGGTTTCTTGCAATATGAGGATTAATTAATGAAACCTCTTGGCTTTTAAAAAATAAGTTACTAGTTAGACCTTGATACAAAAACTAAGAAAAGATAACCTTCTTGGCTTTGAGGAGGTAATATGATTTTTGAAATCTTCTATGTAAAAAAAAATCAATTTTTCTGCAAGATTATATTCAAGTGAGTTGATGATCATTATGATCAATCATCAATATCGTCCGTTGTTGGGAATGGGATTCTCATCAATAGGGAAATAGAGCTGCGAAGGAAATGGGGGGTTTCCCTCATATAATGCTGTTTTAAGGTCTGGTGGTTCTAGCTTTTGTTCCTTTTTTTTTTTTTTTTTTTTTTTTTACTGTTTTTAAATTTTTTTTATTTTATTTATTTATTTATTTTTAATTTTATTCTTTGTTTTGTTTGTTTTTTCGCGTAGTCTCTATCTAACGAGGCAGAGGAGTTGCTTGAAAATTTATGGAAATTCTGGTCATATTTAGAGAAAATCCGGCAACGATTTTTGTAAATCCAATTCTTAGTTGTTAAACTGCAAAATTTTAGGTGTCCTAGACGTTTTTGATGGTGTTGAATCCATTTCCACAATCAAAAACACGATTCAAACACTGCCTTTACAAGATTTTCTGAACTTTTTAACCCGGATTTTGGCCAATTTTTGGCCGTCCGGGCAATTCCTCTACCTCGTTAGACGACTCCTTTGTTTTTTGGCACTAGTGGACCCAAACTGGCTGAAGTTGGAATCAGTTGAGCAAACTTATTTGATCAATTTCATACCAAACTGTCTAGTTTGGCATGGAACCAATTCAAGCATTGGTTTGTTAGAAATTAAGGTTAAATTCAATATCAGTTTCAGTTCAGCTGATTTTAAAACACTAGTTGTAGTATGGCTTTCTTTTTTGGTCAACCATGATTTAGGAGGTTTTGCATTGAATTAGGAAAATTGAGATGCATGATGGCATGTTAGACTATCCCCAGTTGTGTTGGTTTGTTGAGATTGAGACCAATTTTGGTTTGTTTGCTTCCCCTAACATTCCATTTATTGATTGAGATTGCTTTTTAGGTGTTTAAGAGGGAAGAGACGTTGCCAAGATAATTGGTGTTTAAGAGGGAAGAGATCTTACCAAAAGATAATTACCTTCCCTCCAAACCTAAGTTGTAAGGAGACTATCACATTGAATATGAAGGGGATGAAAAGACTGAAGCAGGTTCACTCTCTCTACATATAAATAGTTTGGTGAATTGGCAAATGATTTATTTCATGTCTTCTCCTTTGCAAGTAAATGGGGGTGTAGTCCTTTTTCATTATTTCCATGGAAGTTTCATTCCATGTTATGAAAGAAATAGACATTTAGTTTGTAGGCGGAATGATCAGTTTGCTATTGAACATTTGTGGCTAGAACATGATGCATTCATGTTTAGAGCAATGTTTCTTGGGGATGCATCCCCATTGGTATAAGATGCATTCCTTGAAGTCAAGATGCTTGTGTTTAAAGGAGAAGATAGGCCTTGGGGATGTTCATTGTCGAGGAGGGTGCTATCTCATGGATGTCTTGAATTCAATAAGAGTTTCCAATGCATTCCCTATGTGGTTTAACAATGTTAATTTTAGGTAAGTTCTATGTTGAGAGCAATTTACTTCATTTTTTCATTTATCTCAATTTCAACTCCAGATTAGCAATCACATCAGCGTGATAGTAAAGTGCAGATAGAACATTAAACACAAACATCAGAAAACAAGCCAAGACAAGAGGACATAAGATGTGGCGCCAGCTAGGGACAAACCCCAATGTGGGGAAACCCTTGATCAATTCTTCTTATATTCTTCAATGGTTCAACAGAGAGAGAGATGGTACATATACATCAGAAGTCAGCATTTTGACTTGTCAAAATAAGAGTAGAGATCTTTTCTAAGAAGATGACACATGAGGTAGCAGATCTAAACTCAGGTGAAGACATACTGCTTCAACTGATTCTCCAAGGTGATTCCATCACCATGCTGCACCCATCACTGTGCTGCATCCATCCAGGTTGCATCCAACACCATGCTGCACCCATCACTGTGCTATATCCATCCAAGCTGCATCCAACACCATGCTGCACCCATCACTGTGCTACATCCATCCAAGCTGCATCCGACACCATGTTGCACCCATCACTGTGCTGAATGGCTGATTTGAACAAATTGCAAACAATCCTAAGACAACAACCCCATGGTAGTTTTAGCTTGGTGCTATGGCTTGTGGCCTAGCACATAGCAACATCGAAGAGATTGTCTTCAAAACATCACCAATGCATGTGATATATTTCCTCTCATTGCACACAAACCATGAAGGAACATATATATACCATGAAGGAATAATATATATATATATATATATATAATATATATATATATACTGAGACCTTTTGTGATATCACTGATATACGTATTAATATAGCAAGGAGGCAGATCCATATACTGTGAGATAAAGCTGTATACATAGAAATGCTGAGATTGATATCACAAAAATTGTGACTATGTCAAGAATGAATCTAACCCAGAATTCATATTAATACAATGCCTCTTTTTTGCTCCATCCATCCGAGGACTAGCTTGACTACGTCTTTAATTTACAAGTATGCAGAGAATGGTACAAACACATACTTGCTTGCGTCCTTCTGTCATGCGTTGATCACCATGAGACTAACTTGGGTACCCATCCGAGGTAGCAGTCAAACCCTGAATAGAAACCTCTCTGTGGTGCGGATATGGGTCTTCCTATTGCTACTTTTGAGGGTCTCTTGTAACAACGAGTAGACCTCTCCTTAGGACAACAGATTGTATAAGAGCTAACTCTATGCTTGTGGTTAGGGCTTGTACTGACAGTAGTTAGGGCATATAAAAACCCTCCTTAAACCACAACCTAGTCTCTTCAAATATTGCGGATTGAAGAATGCGTTTAGGGCCGCTAGCTTGTGACACTTGATAAGACTGCAGTTAGGGCTGTCAAGGGCCCCTCTTTACAGCGAATACCTGCCTCCTTTTGCTGCTTATGAAACCCTCACTGGATGTGTTCTAGGTGACAAGAACAACAACATTAGACCCGCGTTTGGGTGACTTCCTAGCTGTGTTAAGGAAACCTTCTTCCCTGACTGTGTTTGGGCTCCTTCCATGACATCGTTTAGCCTTCATGACTGCATATTAGATTTAGGGCATCATTAGGGCAACATAGAGCCTAGAACACTCCCTCTAGATCTCTCCTTCATTAAACCCAAAACAGAATGAAGAGAGAGATCACAAGAATGAGTGTGTGCAAATGACGTGAGTACCTTTTCTATTTATACTAAAACGTGGAGGACAAGAGGGGGTAATTTGGTTGCTGGCTGACCTTTGACGAATTGCCACATAACACAAATAAACTCATATCTCCATGAATACATATCGGAATCGGATGATCTTTAGATCAATACTACACCTCTCGACGAGAGGAATTCAAGCAAAATATCAGCTGCCATAAATAAGTAGACCCACATGGAGTTTGGCCCTAGTTGCCAATTTTAACACTCACTCTCAACTAGGGAGAACTCCATCTGCTAATCCATTTGCTAGTCCGTACTATCTCAGCTATAAGTGCCTTGCACTGCTTTGCTCCTCTGCTGAACTATGAAGAAGAAGAAGTGATCGAGAATGTATCATACCATCCTCTACTGACCTGAAGCCAGTCCCATATAAAAGAGAGTGTCTCATACCACTCTTACTGATCTGAAGTTAGGTTCCAAATAAAGAGAGTGTATCATACCACTCTTACTGATCCGAAATCAGTTCCAAAAGAGAGTGAGTTATATCACTCTTATTGACTCGAAGTCAGTTCCAATTGATCCTAGATCAATATCATCCTAGCATAGGGAGTACGGTAGTAACACGATGCGTCCATCGACACTACTATGGTCCCTATCCTCATTTCCGTACTCATTGGCCAGATGAGAGGTACTTCCCATGAGTCCCAGAATGCATGGGTAGGATGTCTCAGTAGGAGAAGGATGAACCACTCATCTTGCCTACATGTCGCCAAGGGTATTCCAGGGGAAGGCTGAACCACTCACCCTATGATTGTATCTCGACAGGAGAAGGATGAACCACTCATCCTGCCTACATGGCAGATCACTAGGAAAGGCTGAACCACTCACCCTATGGTTGCTCATTGCTCCAAGAAGTACCCCCAAGCCCCCCGGAGCTCCTAGAGCTCAATGTCCATATTACGCTAGACCTTCAAGAGAGAGTCAGTTATATCACTCTTATTGACTCGAAGTCAGTTCCAATTGATCCTAGATCAATATCATCCTAGCATAGGGAGTACGGTAGTAACACGATGCGTCCATCGACACTACTATGGTCCCTATCCTCATTTCCGTACTCATTGGCCAGATGAGAGGTACTTCCCATGAGTCCCAGAATGCATGGGTAGGATGTCTCAGTAGGAGAAGGATGAACCACTCATCTTGCCTACATGTCGCCAAGGGTATTCCAGGGGAAGGCTGAACCACTCACCCTATGATTGTATCTCGACAGGAGAAGGATGAACCACTCATCCTGCCTACATGGCAGATCACTAGGAAAGGCTGAACCACTCACCCTATGGTTGCTCATTGCTCCAAGAAGTACCCCCAAGCCCCCCGGAGCTCCTAGAGCTCAATGTCCATATTACGCTAGACCTTCAAGAGAGAGTCTCTCCACGACTCCTAGTCGTTCTTGGAAATTCAAGAATCTGACCTTTCCTAGGGGCTTCATCTCAATATTGGTGACCTCCACATCAGTCCCAGAGTGATGGAGCCTTCTTGCTCCCTGTTGTACCACATTCCAGATAAAGTGGTACCTGATGTCTATATGCTTGGATTGATCATAGAACACGAGATTCCTCAACAATCGAATCCCCCTCTGGTTGTCGCAAAAGATCACGATGATATCCAATACGTGTCCAAACAACGCACTGAAGAGCTTCCACAACCAGACAACTTCACACGAGATCATACTCGCAGCTTATGTATCTGACCTCATCGGTGCTCAAAGCAACCGACTTCTGCTTCCTGGTCATCCAGGATATCGAAGCAGAACCCGAAGAGAATCAGCACCTAGAAGTGCTCTTGCGATCCTCCACATTGCCTGCCTAGTCAGCATTCGAAAAATCATCCAACCTTATATTTCCAGCAGTGTATCTCAATCGATGAGAGATTGTGCCCCAAAGATATCTCAAAAGATTTTTGACACCAATCCAATGAGGCTCAACCATATACGAGCTCAACATGCAAAACATATATCCGGACGAGAGTTCACCAAGAACATCAATGCTAATATGAGTTTATGAAACTCAGAGGCATTTCCCAAATCACGTCCGACATCAGTACTGCATAACTTCTTAAAGTTAGGGTTCATCGAGGTAGTCACGGGCTTGCAGTTCACCATTCCAAATCCGGAATCCAACTCCCTCTTGCTTTTGCAAATGAGAGGGTCTGCACTTGTTAGAAAGAGGTCGTCCTCATAAGGTGCCAGTATGAGAGGTCTATCATCCACAACCTTCAAGCACATGTTTGGATTGGCTTCACTCCTAGTGAATCTTAGCTTCATCAGCGAGCTATCAATCCTCTCATATCAAGCCCGGGGTGTTTGCTCTAAATCATAGAGAGCTTTCTTCAACGTGCATACATGAGATTCCTGATCATGAATCTCAAGCCCCTCGGGTTGTTCCAAATCTGTGGACTTGCTACATGAGGGGAATGGTTCCCTTGTAAGTTTCCCTTCGGTACATCTCAGACATGTACCTCCATGCTTTTCTTGAGTTCAGGCATTCCTGTCACCATCTGACTCACATCGGGTAGGGCCCCATTATGAGCAGACCTTTGGTACTATAGAAAAGATTTGCCAACTGACATGGTGCACATTGGACTTTCAGCGACTTGATACAAATTGCAAACACTGAACTTCAAGAGTAATTTTTTTTTTTCAAATAAATACCTTTCCATTGATGAATGCCACCTTGAAACCTTCGTCTTCCATTGCCGAAATGGACACCAGGTCCTTCTTGAGATCAGGTACATAAAGAACTTCTTGTAAATGTCGTGTTACTTTCATTCAATTGAGGGGTAACATTCCCTACACCCTTTCCAGGATAGGTGGCATTGACTCCAAGAATAATCCTCATGATTGTTTCCTTCTCTATTAGATTAGAGAGCGCTTCCCTGTGTCCGGTGAAGTGCCTTGAAGCACCACTATAAATATACCACTTTTCCAAAGTGTCCAAAACAACATTTGATTCTTCATACCTGGAGATCCTTGTTTCTTGAAGAGTTGGCCATTTCCCTAATGACCTGCATTCCTTTTTCCTTTGCTATTGTACCCATCATTCCTTTGATCATTGAGAATGCCCCTGGAATGATTGTTATCATCATCAAGTGATGTGTCCCTTCTATTCGGACACTCCTTCACATAATGGCTAAATTTATTGCACGCAAGGCATTTGCCTTTCCTTCCACCTTTGGTGTACTTGTTCTTTGTCGCTGGTGCAGTTTATAGAGGCTCAGGGATTTTATCCTTCGCTGAGAAACTCATTGAGCCTTTTCGTCCTTTCCAACTGTCTTCAATGATTGCTCTTTCACTCTTTCTTGGGCTTTGTCTTCCCCTCAGTTTCGGTACCATGTTAATTTTAGGTATGTTCTATGCTAAGAGTGATTTACTTCAATTTTTCATTTATTTGAATATCAATTCCAGATTAGCAATCACATCAGCATGATAGTAAAGTGTAGATAGAACATTAAACATAAACATCAGAAAACAAGCCAAGACAAGAGGAAACAAGATATGGCGCCAGCCAGGGACAAACCCCAATGTGGGGAACCCTTGATCAATTCTTCTTATATTCTTCAATAGTTCAGCAGAGAGAGATAGTACATATACATCAGAAGTCAACATTTTTACTTGTCAAAATAAGAGCAGAGATCTTCTCTAAGAAGATGACACATGAGGTAGCAGATCTGAACTCAGGTTAAGGCATACTGCTTCAAGTGATTCTCCAAGGTGATTCCATCACCATGTTGCATCCATCACTGTGCTGCGTCCATCCAGGCTGCATCCAACACCATGTTGCATCCATCCAAGCTGCATCCAACACCATGCAACACCCATCACTGTGCTGCATCCAACACCATGCTGCACCCATCACTGTGCTGAATAGCTGATTTGAACAAACTTCAAACAATCCTCAGACAGTAGCCCCAAGGTAGTCTTGGCTATGGTGCTATGGCCTGCAGCCTAGCACATAGCAACATTGAAGAGAGTATCTTCAAAACATCACCAATGCATGTGATACTATTTCCTCTCATTGCACACAAACCATGAAGGAACACACACACACACACACATATATACCGAGACCTGTTGTGATATCACTGATATACATATTAATATAGCAAGGAGGTAGATCCATATACTGTGAGATAAAGCTGTATACACAGAAATGCTGAGATTGATATCACAGAAATTGTGACTATGTCAAGAATGGTTCTAACCCAGAATTCATATTAATACAATGCCTTTTTTCTGCTCCGTCCATCCGAGGACTATCTTGGCTACATCTTTAATTTACAGGTATGCCGAGAATGATACAAGCACAAACCTCCTTGTGTCCTTCTGTCATGCATTGATCACCATGAGACTAACCTGGGTACCCATCTGAGGTAGCAGTCAAACCCTGAATAGAAACCTCTCTGTGGTGCGGATTTGGGTCTTCCTATTGCTGCGTTTGAGGATCTTCCTAATGCCACTGTTCTTGTCACCTAGAATGCATTAGACCTGCGTTTAGGTCACTTCCTAGCTGTGTTAAGGAAGCCTTCTTCCTTGACTGAGTTTGGGCTCCTTCCATGACTGCGTTAGAGTCAAGGGCATCCTTCCATGACATCGTTTAGCCTTCATGATTGCATATTAGCTAAGTCACATGACAGGAGGACACGAGACACAGAGGACACGTAAATACAAGTATTCAATACGAAACAAAATGACCTGGAAACAGGACACGAGGGACACACACATATATAATATATATATAAATATATATATGGAGTGTCTATAATGCGCTTTTGAGATTCAGGTGACGGAATCGGCAAAAAGAAATGAGGTATCTTGATTTTAGCAGTTAAAAATGGTTTTTTATGCATAATGGATCAGCGCCCTGGAACAACCCCTGGGACCATTGATTGTGTCAAGAAACTAGCTAATCAAACATTGGGATCCAATGAATGGTCGCCCCGGATTTTGACCGGCAAAAATCCCCGAAGGCTTCAAAAAGTCGCGTTATAAGACTACAGCTATATATAAATATATATATATATATATACCGAAATATAGTTTTTTATCCATATTAAATTGCAGGTTGTAGCGTATCTAATCAAATTAAAATATAATTACTTCTCAAAGTTCATAGTCAAATTAAAGAAATAAATAGAATCAAAATTTACTATTTAGAAATTAGAATGTGATATGCTTGGTCTTGATTCTTGAATGTTCATTGTTCATGTACAACTTACAAGCATGTAAGAAAATAACTAATGTATAATCCTATTGATTTCCTCTGCCCCTCTTGCGAGAAAATGCCACAGCTTTCCCTTTCCCTCTAGATGTAGATGCTGGTGCTAGTGGAGTTGGCAGTGGAGTTTACTATGCTCTAGAAGCTGAAGAACTAAAAGTAGGAGCTATAGGAGGTAGACCACGTCCTCTACTGGTGGCAGGGGTAGCTCGGGCAGGTGGTGTCACTTGGAAACATTACAATCTCCCAATCCTGAAATCCTGAAAAACTGATAAGTCTGTTGCATTTTGAATGAAATCTAAAATTCTACTTTCTTCATATTAAATCCAATGAGGCCGGAACCACTCTCAAACATCCTGAGTCATTTCATGGTAATGTTAAAAATTTAAGTAAAAGGATGAAAATGAAGATTAAGGAGAATGTCACTTTTACTTTAAGAATTTAACAATACCATGAATAGCATATCAATACCAGTGCCTAGACTTGATCATTAAGCTGCCCCACTCAAAAATTATTTGTTTCTTTTAAAAAAAATTGCAGCTTATGTAGGCAACGTTTTCTATCAACGGAATACGCGTTTTCCATATGCAGGACCTAACGAAAACCGGCGAATACGTTTTACATTTTACAGGACACGATGAAAAACGTTTTTGACACGTTTTAGGGCTGTTTTCGTGTCCGACACATAAAATACGGGACACGGGACCTTGGAGGACGTGTCTTGTGACTTAGCATATTAGATTTAGGGCATCATTAGGGCAGCATAGAGCCTAGAACACTCCCTATAGGTCTCTCCTTCATCAAACCCAAAACAGAATGAAGAGAGAGATCACAAGAATGTGTGTGTGCAAATGACTTGAGGTCATCTTCTATTTATACTAAAACCTGGAGGACAAGAGGGGGTAATTTGGTTGCTGGCCGACCTTGACGAATTGTCACATAACACAAATAAATTTATATCTCCATGAATGCATATCGGAATCCGATGATCTTTAGATCAATACTACACCTCTCGATGAGAGGAATCCAAGAAACATATCAGCTGCTATAAATAAGTAGACCCACATTGAGTTTGGCCCTAGTTGTCAATTTTAACAAATAAACCCCCCATGAAGTAAACAAAAGATTTGTTTTCAAATAAAATAGGGCATGTTGCACTTTTAAAAGCCTCTCACTCCCACCCGAAGATTTAAGTTTTCATTTCGTATCTGAGGATTTACATCTCTTGTTTGCATTGTTTGTATCATTTATGATGCATCTAAGAAAATAAATTTAAAACATCCTTATAAATTTCAGGTGACTATGTAAGTATATCATTGCCTTTTCATCTTGATCTATGAGAAATGCAATGATTCATCCATTTGAATTTCAGATCATTGGATGTTGCATTGCGTTTATTTTAATTTTGTGATAATCTTTAATAAAACTAGTTTTTAATATTTTCTATATATTTCTAATTTGGGGGGATATATCTAAGAAAATAAGTTCAAAACATCCTTTAAATCTCAAACAACTATGTAAGTATATCAGTGCCTTTTCATCTTGATTTAGGAGATAAACAATGAATCACCCATTTGAATTTCAAATTTGTGATAATCATTAATAAGATTACTCCTCTTTTTATATTTTCTATATTTTTCTAATTTGGGGAAGATCATCTTGCGCCATCCCCCTCTCCCTATCCCCTAGCCCCCAAACCTTGGCGGAACACATTATTATAGAGACAATATAGCTTATCGCCAAGAATTTGTGAAGTTAACTCTGAATCCATCATCATTATATACCATAATTTTGTCTAGCTATGTAAGAACCCCGATTTGACAAACATATACCAAGTGAACAAATATTAGCAAATTTGATCTTTGGGAGTAAATAAGCAATGATTTTCTAATGAAATATGTGGTTCTTTTGCACATCGTTTGAAAGGAATTCCTTCAAGTTTATTTGCATATTGTGAAGGGAATTACTCCTTTAATAATTTGTTATATACTTGTATATTTGTTGAATTTTCAACAATAAGCACAGTAGAAACCATTCTTCTGATCTGATAATTAATACCTAATGACCTTCAAACAATTTATCTCATGCTACTGATATCATTGAGCATTTATACACAAGGTTTCAACAATAAATACTGCAGAAACAATAAAGATTGTAATGAGATAGCCATGCACAATAGAGAACAAATTTTCCCTGGGAAAACCAAACTTGGGAGAAAACCCAGCAACTGTTCTTCTAGGAGAAATTATTCTTCAGCAAGGTATACAATCCCAATTTTTTTAGAAATCTGTGCTAAAAATCCAAGTCCAGACTTTAGTAAAATTCGTCCTCTATCTGCCCCCATGTGTGGCTGTTATAAGATGATGATAAGTGAGTCATCAAATGAAGTGTCACGTCTATAATATATATATATATATATATATATATATATATATATATACAAGTCGATTGGGTGCATTTACCCCAAGGTACGCGTCCCCTCATAACCTGGGCCGACTTGTCCTTTTTGAGCCTACATGAAGCCCAATAAAAATTGAATTTTAATTTTAATTTTCATAAATCTTCTATGCCGACTTAGGAGTCCTCTTGGTAACACTTGTTGCATCAGGTCTCAATTTCTCTACAAAGTTATTTAAAAGGCCTGTTTCAATGCACACATTTGCTTGGCCTCTAAGTTCAATTTATATGGATGTTTTAATCTGCTTTATGGACATATGAAGAAATTACCTGTGATGTTGCATACGTGGACATTGGACCCATGCTCATACATGGTAAGAAATTAGTATTTAATAGCCAGAAGATTATGCTAGCAAATCTGAGGGCCTAATAGGAAACATCATTACATTTCCATAGGTCCAAACAAAAATGTGTGCTACGACTTTGTTGAATTCTTGGTTAGGATCTCTGTTTTGACCATTGCGATTAAACTCATGTACGGAGTTTTAGAATTAGCTTTAAGCGAATGGCTGGTAAAACAATATATGAAATCCCTCAGAATAATGTGTTAGCTGGGAAATTTAGATTCCAAGCATATATGCCTATGTCAAGTGAAGCTGAGGCACCTTGTGATGGACACTGAGAGAAAGTCTCTTGCCTATTTTGGTGCAATTGCAGACCCCTATAATGCTTCAAAAAAGGGTTGTTGAGTTTAACATAAGGCTTTTATCTACTCAAAAGAAATCTGCAAAAGTCAGTTGTCATAATAATAAATAAACATGGGGTTATATGAATATCTATGATAGGTGAACCCTCGAGATTGATTTTGACATACCACCTTGGGAGGAAGGGAAAGAGAGCAATAGATGCCACAATGGAGAGAGTCAACCAAACCATGAGTGGAACATTGAAGACAGTGATCTTTAGTTAGAATCTGAACCTGAGTGGGAGCCTCTATGCTAATTCATCATTATGAAGTCACCAATATTGTGCTCTGACAATGTCATTTGGAAAGTGCGTTGAATTAAAGAGGAGTTGATTGGTCTGAGGAAGGCTGCTTGGAGCTCTGAACAAATATTCTCCTAATGTCCAAGTTCGATAAACTTGTAGAAGAGGGGAATGATTTGGTGACCTTCTCTTGTCCACAGAATTTATCATGGGCATGAGAATAAAGAACATTCCCTCAACTAACATTCCCTTAACTGTTGGTACTGGAACCAGTATGCAAGTTGATTGTGGGGTGTCCTGAGTAATTGTGCATTATCAAATTCGTATGTTATTGTGACAACGTTGATGTAGCTATAGGCTCACCTGACAACTGATTGCTAAATCAAAGGCATAGAAATCACTGATAATTTTTTAATGTTAAATTACCGTAAGTGCTTAGGCATTACCCATTCATGGTCATGCACATGCACATGCACAAGAGAACCATGTCAATCAAGGCTTTAAGCCATAACTCAATATCTGCATTTTTAGCATTTATAGAAATGTGTGCATAAACATTATGTAACATAAACATAATGTACAATAAATAATCTTCTGTCTGTCTTCATGGTTGATGTCAGAGTTAATGAAGTGCTATCCTCCTTTTTTGTGTCAGCTGTGAACTGCAACTGGCCACCCATGCTTTGCAAGAGGAAAACAGTGCACTACCTTGGCTTCATATTCAAAAGTCAGTGGGTACCCCTTGTGCTGAAGAATTGAGCCAGTATTGCATTAGTGACCAACACTCGGTCCAATAGAGATCAGGAAGCCAATGCTTCTGCTCAAATCCTGGCCCTTCTCTCATAGATCAAGCCTCAGAGTGCTGGCTCACCATCATATCAGGGCGATAACTAAACCCAAGTGATAAGAATCAACCAACAACAACTAAGCTAGTATGATTACTATTAGTCATATCGAAGCATATCAATACAAATTCCTAGAAGTTCTATCCATAAGAGATCCTACCCCTATCACTGATAGGAGAGGAATGGAACCGTTAAAATTCCGTAACAATTAAGTACACTTTACGGGAGTGGCACAGAATAACCATATGCCCTCACATCAATAAATGCTCCATAAAAAATTACAAATATAATCCTCACAAGCCCCATTGCAATGTTTTTCCAATGTTAAATAAATTTTGAAAGTTCCACAGTTTGCCGCAACAAATAAAAACAATATGCATTGTCATGAATCATTCTCCCAACATGAGTGCATAGAACTAATACCATGGTCCTGAAGGCCTAGCTCATAGGTATTTTAGATTAGGGAAGACATCATGGATCCAATAAGGTCACAGAAATTTTTTCAGGTAACATTATTCCATCCCAGGGTGAACTCAAGGCTCACTATTTCTCATGATCTCCTTTCCTGTCAACAGACCGTATAGGTTGGGTTTGTCCTTGGCCACTGACATTGTCAGTGTGGGACCTAACAAGCCCTGTAACTAGTTATTGATCTGTAAACAGTGGGCCTATAGCCTGTCCATCTCATCAACATGAATACTTGTTGCAAAAGGAATTTCTCTGTTCTCTGCAAACATTATTAGACTTCGTTCAAGCTTGTGTTTAAACAAATATCAATCAAATAACAGTGATTTTGTTCTGCCTTCTTTCTCCCAGCACACTAACATTCCCTGCTTTCTAAGAATGTATATGCAGCTCTTTAATAAAATCCCACTCAAAAATATAAATTCCATGCGTAAGGAACATTGCACCTTCCTCCTTATATAGTCATTGTTATGGCTACAATTATGCATCATATCCATCAGTGTATAACTATATTCTTATGCCAATAAGAAGCATAGCCAGAATGGAAATTAAACAGCATATAAGAAGCAGAGTGGAATCACAAAGGGCAGAGTGCAAAAGGCATAGCCAATAAGATAACAGATGCCTTTTTCGTGTCTCTTTTCTAGTTTTGAGTTATTGTTTTGATTGTAGCTATCGAGATTCATATTGAGCTGTCTAATTCTTGGAGACTTGTTCATCCCATAGACTATTAGGTACCAGTTAAAGAGAGTTCAGGGAGCAACTCAAAATCTTGGAGACTTCTCCGAATCTCCACCCTATGGGCTATTGGCATTTGATTAAGGAGAATTATCGAAGTGATCTTTGTTTGAGATTTGATTTGGACTGTTGATTGCTAAAGGGCGATTTTGAATGGGACCTCCTAGGGTTTTTCAGATTTTGCAATTTGTATTTTTTTCATTGTTGTAAGCTCATCAGTAAAACCCGGAAAAGGATATGGTAGTGATTTGAGTCTTTTGAAGGTTTCTTGCTTGTGCTTTTGTTGAATTTTCAGTGTCTTTCCTTATAACTTCTAGATTTGAAGCTAATGAGCATATTGAGTGAGTCGGTTTCCAAGTGATTTTGTGATGTAACAGGTCTGATTCTTTTGGTGCTCGTGTCAGATTTCTGTTTTGCAGGAAAGGAGACACTTCATTTTACTGTATTTAAAAGCTAATGTGTTACAGGTATGACACCAAGCCATGATAAAATACAAAGACAGACAAAATTGTCAACTATGTGTCTACGACTTTGCATACGTGCAAACCTAGGTTGCATGAAACGGGGAAACGGGTAGCGATACAAACACAAACCTCCCAAATTCTGAAATGAGGCAAACCGAAATATATATATAATATATATATATATATATATATTATATGGACATTAAGAATATGTGCAATATAAAGCATATATGATACATTCTAAATAATACATTTGATAAAATGTCAATTGTAATGAAAAACATAATCTCTAAATTTACAAGCACATCTACCCATGAATGATCACATAAAGAAAATAGAAAAATCAAAATCAGCCACGAGAAATTCTAATGTCTGTCTCGTGCTTGATTGGGAGTCTCCGCCCTACATAGTCCGAATGACTAGTGCCTTGAATAATACAAGTTTCATACCAGTACCTACATGCTCTTCATATTGGGGAGTCTCCACTGCATATAGGGCTTGGTTCTCTTGTGAAACACAAGTTCCACACCTTAGTACATGATAAAACCAATGAAACATTGCAATATCCCTAATCCTGAAATCCTGAAAAAACAGATAAGTCTGCTGGATTTTGAGTGAGATCTAAAATTCTACTTTCTCCATATGAAATCCAATGAGGGCGAAACCACTCTCAAACATCCTGAGTCATTTCATGGTAATGCTAAAAATTTAAGTAAAAATGAAATATCACTTTTACTTTAAGAATTTAACATCACCATGAACTGCATATCAACACTAAGGCAAAAGTTCACTTTTATAACTTTAGATAGGCATCTAGAAACAATTAGAAGTCACTAGGATAACCTAAAAATAAATTAGAAAACAATTTTTTTTTTTTTAAAAACACAAGTAAAAAGCTGAAACGTGAGTCGTATGGCCCTGAAATGCGTTTCAGGCCGTGCTGGCCACTTTTCAGTTTTGTGAAACGTGGCAGTACGGCCTGAAACACGTTTCAGGGCCGTACCATACGCGTTTCAGTGTTTCGTACCCGTTTCCATACGGAAACACCCCCTTGCCCTACGTTTCCTGCAACATAGGTGCAAACAAATCAAGCTGCAGGGTTCTTCAAAAGAGGAATATGATCACTGTGATGGTCATTAGCACCAACATGCAACAAGATCAATAGCAGTTCTATGCTTTGGTGTTAATGGAGTTGCATTTTACTCTTGCTTTGAAGGCTGTCCTCTATCCTGATGTGGGTGTGGCACTACAGAGATATAGGGTCATTTATGTTATTTTTTAGCTATCATTGTGGGCCAATAAGATCAGAGGTCCTATTGGTTAATGATTATGATGGAATATGATATGGGATTGTTGCATTTAGTACTCATCAGTGAGGAGATCCAACCAGAAAAAGAGGTCTCAAGTCAATACTCCCTGGGTGGGATCATGGAATTGTTGTCCTAGTCATGTTTTTATAGTGAGTTGTTCTGTGGATGATCTTTTTATACAGGCATACTTGTATTCAATATAAAATATGGTAATTTGTTAATGTCTAACAAATGACCAAAAATATGTCAATAGGACTTGGAAGTACAATCGGGGAAAACAAAGCTGCTGGAGTACTCTAGGCTACACAAACCATAGAACAAAACAAGACATGAAATTCATAGTCAACATGAAAGAAAGAGAAGAAAGAGTGCAAGATATCTGTGAGTGTTTGGTCCACATTGGAATAAACTTCCTGCAAATTCAAATGCCAAATAGGTATAACTGCCCATAGTTTTTATTTGCTGGTATGTTGTACCGAAGGCTTGGGTGCAGGGAATACACATTGACATTTTTTATTCCTGGTTGTAGCTGGGTCCTGGGTGATGCCTCTGTAACTGTTTTTGACAAGTATAATCCAATTTGAATGGAGAAGGAAAGGAAACCAATATTAGGGGAGTCTGTGCAGGGTCTAGCCACATGGTGGCTATGAATGCTAGCTTACAAGGTAACTTTTGGGTAGTGGGTTTTGGTATTGGACTGTAGTAGTTTTAGGTGGAAAGCCTTTAAGACAAGGAGGTATTTATCTTGTGATAAATGTTTCTTGATGTAACCAATTTTAAATTTAGTGTGTGGTTAGCATGCACTAGTATGTCTTTGTTTTTGCAACAGTGTGCTGTTTTATGGTGGGAATTAAGGATTTCTGTGCTCAGTGGCCTATAAGATCTGATCCAGAACTTTATAATTGGCAATCTTTTTATCATAAAACAGGCAGCCCAATGAAGCATCTTAACCACTAAGATTTCCTGTAGCAGATGCTTTTCCTGGTTGCAAATTTATCACAATTTTGTTCTCCGTCACTTTTAATCCCAGATATGCTATCCAAGGTCCGAGTATAATGGATCACATTTTTTGTAGGTTATTGAGTTGTTGTTTTAATGCTTGGGTTTATTTGTTGATGGCTTCTCAATGCAGATATTGTCAGACTGAGTACTTGATACATTCATGTTGCTTTAGCTTTGTGAGTTGTAGTAAAATATGCAGCGTTTTCTTCAGCTGTCGTATTGTGTATAGTCACCACCGAAAGTTGAGATTTTATCACTCATCTTAGTTTGACATTATGTTTTATTTGATGCTTTTACTGTTCCACGTACTCGAGACCTTTGAAATGCTGAACTGCTTTCTAAGTTTCTTCTGTAAATTGCTTTTGCTGAACAGTAACTGAAAATTTGGCATTTTTACTCTTTATGATATAGATTAAACTTTAAAGCAAATGCTTCTCTATCAATTTTAGTTATGTTTCCTATCTATGCATCTCACACTTATTAGCCTGATGCTATTTCCTATTGTTATATCAGGCAAAGGATTTGTCCTATTGTTATCTTTTATTATCAGGCAGAGGCTATTTCCTATTGTTTTCTATGTATTTTTCTTGTGATTTCTGCCTATTTGTTTGCAACTTTGCATGTTAGGCCGTGATAAGTTTTTATTTAATTTGTTGTTGTTAACAGCTCTCATTTCCTTCTTCTAAACCTTGTTACAGGTTGCAAGCCAAGAAACATATGGAACATTGGGAGCCATAGTTAAAAGTCGAACTGGCTCTCGTCAGGTTGGATTCTTGACAAACCGTCATGTAGCAGTTGATTTAGACTATCCCAACCAGAAGATGTTTCATCCATTGCCACCAAACCTTGGTCCTGGTGTCTACTTAGGTGCTGTTGAGAGGGCAACATCATTCATCACAGACGATCTGTGGTACGGCATTTTCGCTGGCATGAATCCAGGTTATCTCCAGAACTTCAGAATCTCATTCATGGTGTACACCTTAACTACTTTTAGAAATCATGTTCTTCTAGTTCTAAGTTGGTCTGTTTTGAAACAGAAACATTTGTGCGAGCAGATGGGGCTTTCATACCTTTTGCAGATAGCTTTGATGTTTCCAATGTTACAACTACAGTGAAAGGTGTTGGAGACATGGGTGAAGTCATGTTGGTTGACCTACAGGCTCCTGTTGGGAGCCTCATTGGTAAGCAAGTGGTGAAAGTAGGAAGAAGTTCTGGGTTGACAAGAGGAACTATAATGGCATATGCACTTGAATACAATGATGAAAAAGGCATCTGCTTTTTTACGGACTTCCTCGTTGTAGGAGAGAATAAACAAGCTTTTGATCTAGAAGGTGATAGCGGAAGCCTTATACTAGTTACTGAGGACAGTGGTGAGAAGCCAAGGCCAGTTGGAATTATATGGGGTGGCACAGCAAACCGTGGGCGATTGAAACTGAAGAATGGTTCTGGTCCTGAAAATTGGACGAGTGGTGTTGATCTTGGCCGTCTGCTGGACTTACTTCAGCTTGACCTGATCACTGGTGCTGGAGGTCTTCGAGGTCTGAACTGGTTCCTGGTTTCTGTTTTCTCAGGAGTTCTATTACTTTTTTGACAAGCATTGCACATGTTTGAAGGAAATTATAATGTTATGCTTTTATAGGTCTATGCTGGTTTTATTTTTTATTGGCAGTTTTCCAAAGTAGAAAAAGGGTGATTGTATTGTGCATTGTGTTTAAATTTGAACTACAAGCATAGTTTCTTGAATCATGCCTTATGAGAGTCAGGACTGAAGGAGATGTATTTGCATTACTTATATCTTGGCTGCTAGTAGAGGCAGCAAAAGTTTGTATCCTACATGAACTGGGTTTTAAATTATAATAGGCTGTTTAGTTGGGATTAGGGAGATGTCTTGAGATATCTTATGATTGATGATTGATGCTTTTCTATTTTTTTTAAAAATAATGTGTTGTGGGTTAAGATTAAGAATGCGAATGTGTATGTATTGGATAGGTAATAAAGAAAGCATGAGGTATGAATGCATTTCAAATGCCGCAACGGGTTTGCATATTTTGAGAGATATTTCGAGGCATTTCATAGCTCAAGTAATTCTCTAATTATTTTCATGTTTGAAATGGAGGAGTTTATAGATTTGACGAAATGATTGATATTATATTTTCTTTGTTATCCATAATTTAAACAAAGCATTTGTTCTTTCACCCTGGATGATGATGAAACACACATCCTCTACATTTCTTTGCTTGTCAGTGATTCATCTTTATAGGACAGGGCAATGCGATTTTGTTTCTGAATGCAAGGTTGGACCTTATGATTACAAATAAATTTTCATATACTTTAAGATGCTTTGATTAAAGGTTCGGACTTGTAGAGGCCTCCTGAATAACCATTTACTGCTTCTACTATTGCAGAAGCTGTTGAGGAACAAAAGCGGTGGTCATCAGCAGTGGCCATTGATTCAACCGTTGGGGAGTCGTCTCCAAGAGGATACAGAATTGGTCCCTTGACTTTGGCTGAAAAGGAGAAAACAGAAGAGGCATGTCCACTCATGCAGTTTGATAATGATGACATGTCCAGCTTTCATACACAGCATTTGGGTCTCCAGAGTGGAGCTGAGGTGACCCCAATATTTAGGCAGTCAGAGTTCATGACAAGATTGGCTGAGCCTTCAACAAGTGTTGAGCACCAATTTATGAAGGATTTTCATAGATCACTGGGCCATCCAGAGCAGGCTAAAAGTCCAAAGTGTGAGAACCTTTCTGCACTTAGGGATGGGAAAGATGGTTCCAGTGAGGACATTTCTATTGGCTTGCATCTGGGTGATCGAGATGCAAAAAGAAGGCGTTCTAATGCATAAATGTGTGCTTCTCCAAGGATGGAATTTATTCCATGTACAAGTAACTAAACAACTGAAGTTTTGGCAGTGCTAGCACTCAAATGGGAAAGCCAAATGGAAATTATATAGCAGTCAGCATTATTGTTCAATAGAGTCACATAAACTAATTTTTGTCTATTGACATTTTCCATTGCTTGTGTCAGTCAGTTTCTGTTTCCCAATTGCCATCTTCGTTTGTAGTTATTGTTCCTTTTATGTCCAGGAGTTTTTCTCTTATGAATCATGTAGGCAAAGAGAAGGAAATCAAACACATAAATGTGTCTTTGAGGATGGAATTTATTCCATTTACGAATAATTGAACTGAAGTTTTGGCAGTGCTAGCACTCAAATGGCAAAGCCAACTGGAAATTATGTAGCAGTCAGCATTATTGTTCCATAGAGTAACATAAACTAATTTTTGTCCCTTGACATGTTCTATTTCTTGTGCCATTTCTGTTCCCCGATTGCCCTTGGTTTATATTTATAGTGCCGTTGTGTTCTGTCCAAGAGTTGCCTTATGATTCATTTTCTATTTTCCTTCTCATATCTAAGTTGTAATACAGCTGAAGTTCCAGTTATTGCAGGTTAAATGCACTGAATCCTGTCAGACTGTGGCATCAAATAGTCAAATTTAAGTTTGGCTATTATAGGGAAATCCTTTCTTTGCTGGTTATGAAGAATCTAACTTCTAGTCTATTCCAGCAAAAAAATCTTCTATACAGTCAGTCAACCCAACTTATTTGGTTCTTTAAGGAAATTTTTTCTCCAAAATTCCCACAGTTGATTGCACAGTAATTGTAGCGGAGCAAAGTAGAATGTTTCAGGGCATCAATTTCAAATGGTAGCCTGCCTTTCCGCAACTTTAGGCAAGTATGATACTTGGAAGGTACAGTTGACAGTTTGAACAGTATGATGTTTGATACACTTTTTGCCCCACTTATTTTTCTATTTTTAAGATATGGAAGGCTGTTTCAAGAGAATTTTGACTGGACGTATGGATTTCTGAAATTTATCTACAAGCTCCTCCAGTATATCTCATGAAACCATAATTCTATATAGAGGCTGTTGGAACGCTACACTGCCACCCAACCTTTTCTGATATATGAATTCCAAAGGAGTAACAATACAGACATTCCAAACGTTTAGTGCCTTCCCGACTGTAAATTGTAATCCTAACCAAGGTTCTCACATGTACTTGAAAGTGATTCATGGAGGTGCAAGCTTGATCAACAAAGCAGTGCCAACCAGATATGCTAAATGAATGTATTCAATTTCCATAAATCGTGCATGGCTAGAACTCATTTTCTGAAAGAAGCACATAATCTCCAACCAACATGAAGTTGCTCTTGGCGATCTTTTAGTGATCACTTAGGAAAATCAAATTGCTTAATATTGCCACTTAGAGTAATTATTTTCTTGTTCCTACCAAACAATGTTTCACTATGGTGGATGGCTCAAGTTTTACTAAAGGTTGAATTTTGCAGCATCATTGTGGGGAAAGGGGACCGCGGCCAATAGAGCTCAATTCCTGTCAAGTGTTGGATGGCTTTCAGCGGTAAAACCTAAAGACCACCTTCAGGTCAAAAATTTCCTTAAACAAGTTTATGGTCGCAGAATACACAATGCTTAGCAGGATGTACACAATGACCTTTTTGATAAGCGAAAAAATGGCTGCCACTTCTTTGAAGGTTATATCACATCCATGTATCTTAGCAATTCCTACAGGGGCAGGCAAGAAGATAGCATTACTGTGCTGGACAGCTGGGCTTAATTCATATCCTTTATGTAAAACCCTAATATGGAAAAGCATTGTTGGTTTCAAGGACTTCGATTGCCGGAGAAAATAGCACTAAAGAGCAATCTGTAACAACAACGGCAGTTGCTATGATCCATGGTGATAATGTGTAAATATTGAATATAGTGCTATATTATAATGTTTTAGTATTTACATGTAATTATTAATTGGGGAGTTCATAGATGAACAAAATTCAATTGTTTTGGTGAGCTAATTCTTTTGGGGCGAGGTAAAGTTACCCTTCAATTTATTCATTTGTTTGAAATTTCAACGATTTGGTGTGTACCAACCAAAATAGAGTTTCATGGTTAAAATTCCTATCTACGTGAATTCGAACTATAACTTTGGCCAAAATTCCTATCGTACTTGAAAAAGAACTAAGAATTTTTATTGTAAGTACTGAATTTATCTACTTATTAAGCTACTCGTTAATATCTCTTTATTTGAAGTATTGGAAACAGCTGTAGATAAATTACAAGAAAATTGTGGCCACGGAGATGATGAACACTTGAAGGCTTGAAAGTAGTGGGTAAAACAGTACTAACAATGAGAAAAATTGGAATGATGAATGATGATATATCGAGGAATGGGTTCAGGTTGCAGAGAGTATAAGATTGGCATGTAATGTATGATAACAACAGAAATTATTGGTGATTTAAAAAAATATATTTATAAAAATGGAAGAGAAATGAAGTACTAAGAAAATGTTTTTGCAATGTGTAGTGGAGAGATAACTAATATATTTATAAAAATGGATGAGAAATGAAGTACCAAGAAAATGTTTTTGCAATGTGTAGTGGAGAGAACTGATGTAGATATGAGTTAGATGGATTTGGTTTGGTATGCAATGAAAAAGAGGAGCCGAACTTAATTTCTTAATTTTTTGGTTTTACTTTTATGTAGAAACAAATTATTTTATTTTTTCTCGCTTGAGTGTATAGAATGAAGAAGTTGATATGTGTTTTTGTTTTTTTAGAATGAAGAAGTTGATGTGTTTGTCTTTTCTTCTTCTTTTTTATTAAAAATGTAAATTTTACATGGGATAAATTCTCTTTGCTTTTTTGGTGTTTCACTCAACATGGAGTGGAGAAATAAATAATGCACCGATACACTAGATGATTTTGGTTTAGTATGAAATCATAAGAATAATACAATGTAATTTTGATTTGTTATATATATTTAGATATATACATAGATACATGTGTGTTTTACCAATTTTTGTCCTTCATAAATAAATTATTCTTACCTTTGCAATTAAGTGTAATATGTAGTGGAGAAACAAATAATGCAACAATAAGTGTGATGGCTTTGGTTTAGGATTCTCACCTTTGCAATTAAGTGTAATATGGAGTGGAGAAACATATAATGCAACAGTAAGCTTGATGGCTTTGGTTTGGGATGGTGTTGGTAAAGAAAATACAATCTTATTTTGATTAGTGATATATGTATGTATGAATATATGTGGATTTGTTTTTTTTAAATCATTTCTGTAAATTTTGGTAATAATTTTTGTGCATTTACCATGGACAAAATAAATTTTCTCATCATTTCACATTTGAACGTTTAGAATGAGGAAGTTGGTGCATTTGTGTATTTTTATTTGAGAGAAATAAGTTTTTGCCTTAGAACTTATCTGCAACATGTAGTGGTGAATTGAGTATTGCATCGATGAGCTAGATGGATTTGGTTCATTATGCAATCACGAAGACCATTTAATTATGTTGTAATTAGATATATATGTCTGTTGGCACTTAAGCATTGTACTGAGGAGAAATTATGATTCGGTTTCGTTGTTAAGTGTTTGTCATTTTGTTTTTTCTTTTCTTTTCACTTTTATTTATAAAAACTGTAAATTTTACATGAGATAAATCTTCCTTTCCATTTTGGCACTTCATGCAACATGGAGTGGAGAAACAAATAATGCAGTTATATAGTAGATGATTTTGGTTTACTATGCAATGGTAAGAACAATACAATGTAATTTTGATTTGTTATATATATATATCCATGTGTTTTGTGATTTTTTTCCTTCCTAAATCAATCATCCTCACCTTTGCAATTAAGTGTAATATGTAGTGGAGAAACAAATAATGCAGTAATAAGCTTGATGGCTTTGATTTAGGATGTGTTGGTAAAGAAAATACAATCTTATTTTGATTTAGGCTGAAATTCCCAAGGCCATCACAATCTTTTTGCTAGGAGGCCGAGTTGCTTGAGAAAGTCTGATTTTTCTGAGGAAGGAGCAAAAAAATTTGATTCTTCTAGTTCGAGTGATTCTAGAGGCAAAGGGAGCAACTCAGTTATTTCGTTTGGCGGATCTCTAGCAAGATGCAAAAGGTTTTGCAACATATTGATAGTGCAGAACTAGTGTCAGGTGAAAGAGGAATAACACACTATAAATTCTTCAACGTAACCATGGACACAAGTGACTTTAATGAGACTTCAAATTTGCCTTCTAGGTTGGAGGACGAATTTGCTTGCTTATTGGAATCAACTTCACAGGGTGTCTGGTATATAAATAGTGGAGCATCATCTCACATGATAGGGGTTGAAGAATTTTCTCTAGCTACAAGGAGGAGCAGATGGATATCCAGATTACTATGGGAAACATGACGAAATATACAATAGTGGGGAGAGGTACCATAGATTTTTAGAGGGAGTGAGGAGCAAACATTGATGCTAGAGATGTATTGCATGTACTAGGATTGGGTATGAACCTGATTTCAAAATCCCAGTTACAGGATAAGGGGCATGATATTCACTTCGTAGGGAAGAAAGTGTATGTCAAACACCCAAGCTATAAAAAGGTAAGGCGGATTAGAGTTCGAAGTAACATATTGTACCGATTATAGATTGACTCTCCAATGGCACTAATAAGCAGTGACAATAGCAGTGAGAAGGAGATGAATGAGTTATGGCATACGAGAATGAGACATCTATACCATGGAACACTTAGGATGTGTAGATAAACGATAATAGGGACTTTAGAACTTGGCACAAGACACGATGATGTGTTTAGAGGATGCGTACTTGGGAAGTATACTAAGGCAACATTTCCAAGAAGTGACAACAAAGCTGATGGTGTGTTAGAACTCATACATTCAGATATTTGCAGCCTGATGTCTACTGAAGTTCTCAGCGGTGCCGAATATTTCATCACCTTCATTGATGACCATTCCAAGAAAACCTGGATCTACTTTTTGAAGACCAAAGATAAGGTCTTCAATCGTTTCAGAGAGTTTAATGCTCTTGTGGAGAATGTGTTAGGGAAGAAGATCAAGGTCCTTCACTCAGATAATGGTGGAGAATATATTGATAAAGGCTTTATAGATTTCTGTGTGAAGGAAAGCATAAAGAGAGAATGGGAAATTCCATATAATCCACAGCAGAATGGTGTAGTGGAACGGAAAAACAGAACCATTGTTGGAGTTGCAAAAACTATGTTATATGACTAGGATTTACCCAAATTTCTATGGGCAGAGGCATGTAACACGACAGTATATATTCAGAACGAGACTCCTCATAGAGCATCAGGGAAGAAAACACCAGAAGGAGTCTTCACAGGGAAGAAGCTAGAAGTTAGTCACTTGGGAGCATTGCTTATTGCCACGTGCTACATGAAAAACGTACCAAATTGGATCAAACTACAGTGAATGTGTTCTTCGTTGGGTATAATGAAACCTCAAAGGAGTACATGATCTACATTCCTAGAAATAAGAAGATTGTAGTGAGGCAAGACGTGAAGTTCATGGAGGACCGAGAATTTAGGAGATCTCCTGAGATGCCTGTAGGTGATCATAATCAGTGAGTAGAAGCTCCTTTGGTCCAGCCATGGGGGAAACCAATGGGACAAGTAGCTGGACAATCACAAGGATCGAGCACTATAACCAATACTAATATTTTTTCAAGTGTAGGAAATCCAAGGATTTCTCAACAGATGGAGCAGTAGAGGAAGGATGAGGAGAAGCTGGATGAACCTCCCACGACTGGTCGTCGAGCCAATAGAGAGGTTCGTTAGACATTGAGAGATACAAAGGAGTTTATTGGAACTCTTAGGACGAACAAAAGACAACACAGACATCTTGACAGGTACCAAGCATTGGTGGCTGAGATTGCAGAACCTTCCAGCTTTCAAGAGGCTGCACACCATCAAGTATGGTAGATGCCATGGTAGAAGAGTATAGGTCTATCATGACAAATGATGTTTGAAAGATAGTGCTAAGGCTAGAAGATAGATCAATTGTAGGTTTTAATGTTGGAGACGACAATGTGGAAAAATAGAAGGCTAGGTTTGTGGCAAAGGAGTATGCACAGAAAGAAGGGATAGATTATGAGGAGACCTTCGCCCTAGTTTTCAGATACACTTCTATTCAATCAGTGATATCTCTAGCAGCTCAAATGGGATGACAAATTCACGAGATGGGTGTTAAGACAACCTTCTTGAATGGGGTGATAGAGGAAGAAGTGTACATAGAACAACTAGAGGGCTTCGAAACTCATGAGATACGCACTCATGTATGTAGACTGAAGAAATCTCTATACGAAGTCAAGCAGGTTGCTAGGGCATGGTATGGTAGGATTAACAACTACTTGCAGTAGATGGGATTCGTCAAGAGTGATGCAGATCCCAACCTTTATTATTTGATGGTAGAGGGTGAGCCATTCATCTTAGTGTTGTATGTGGATGATCTCTTCTTGACAGGATCATTAAAGCTCATAGACAACTGCAAGAGGAATTTGGGAGCGGAGTTCGACATGTAGAATTTTGGGTTGATGCACTATTTCCTAGGATTGGAAGTGTGGCAAAAGAATGGGGAGATATTCCTTGGGCAAGGAAGATACACTACATATATTTTGAAGATGTTCAGAATGCAGGATTGCAAACCCATGTCTACACCCATGATCACCAACTAGAAGAATGTAGATGCATCAGATGACAAGGATGTCAGCCCCACCTTGTCTAGGCAACTTATTGGGTCTCTCATGTATCTAGTCAATACTAGGCCAGATATTTGTTTCGCATTCAATACTCTTAGTCATTTCATGGTAGAGTTGAAGAGGGTACATTTGGCAACAACAAGACACATTATGAGGTATGTGCATGGCACAATCGAGTATGGGTTGTGTTGTGCCCTACAACAACCCCCCATTTCATATCATTATTATCCCAAAACTATAATGTGAAATGGGTCCTTTTTTAATTTTAATTGGTATCAACTTAGTTTTATTCAAAAAGGTCCGAGATAATAAAATAAAACATTACCAAACCTTTTTGAATGAACCAATCAAAGGCCTTATATATAAATGATTAATCTTTTATCAATGCGATAAAGCGATCGCAAGATCGCATATTGCAATGACAAAGGAAACACAACTTAAGGACCCATTGGTTTTCTCCAATGCGAAATAGGTTATCGGATATCAGCGATAATAAGCTGAGGCAATAAAAATCCCTTTTGCTCCGATGCGATGCGATATCGCTATCGGCAATCGGCGATCAACTATGCATGCTTTTAAAGTGTCCCACTCAGTACTTCCGATGCGATGCGATATCGCTATCGGCGATCGGGGATTCCAAATGGAACCAATGTAATGATTTACGATTTCCTCGACGCCCGATTGCGATAAAGCCAAAAGCGCAGATTTCAAAGAAAATCTTAAAGCGGGTTTATTACGATTAATTCGTATTTAAAGCCTTATCTTCCGAAGAGCCATTCATCCGCGCTCAACCGCCAAAACATCCAAGGCA